>BQNB010016015.1:0-61662 GCA_026074375.1 Tanacetum coccineum
AACTCATTTCTTTCACAAATGACACGCTTCTCATTTTAATTCATCACCTAGGCATCCACATATTAACCAAAACAATTCTCTCAAAATACCCAATCACTATAAGTGATTAAAGTGAAATTTCTTCATCAAATAACTCATTTCTCTTAACTTAACCCCCAAAACCTAAACTTATCTTAAATTACTAACACAAAAATACGTATTTTGCTTACACAATTAACGCGAAACCGCTTCAATCACCAAAATCATTTCCTTGTCACCAAAAGTGAACGAAATGAACTTCACAAAATTCAACACAAATCCAATCCCAATGAGACGATCACGCTCAATGGATTGATTATCCAATCTCACATATCCCACACAAACACATATAAACACGTATAAACACATAACCATACATTGCAACAGATACATTTAGGTCAACACTACGGTTTGACCAACCTGCTCAAGTCATGGTTGTCACAGTATTGAGGTGTTTCCCTTGGAGTGCGCGTAAAGTTTATAATCAATAAAATATTCATTCCCAAAATATAAATATCTATGTATCTTTGAATGTCTATCCAATTGGATACGACGTATGGTAGAAGAGTGATACGCCATATTGGGAATTGTTTGTACGCGTTTTCTTGTGAAGACTTGGCGCTGATACGCCGTATCTCTTTTTTGGATACGGCGTATTGGTCAGAAATAAGTAATCTTCAAATATCTTCGTTTTAGCTCCAAAATATGCGCCTTTTAGCATGTCTTCACAAATCACTCCTTAATTACTGCAAATAACACTTTTAAGCAATTAAGTACGAATTCTTGCAATAATTATATAAAAGTGGGTAACTTATTCAGGATAAATGATGGTATAAATGTAACTTTATTTGATGTCATCAAGGATCCTGCAATTTGAGCTTCAATGTCTAGGCGATTTGAGCTGCATGTTCCAGCGATTTGATCAATTTCATCTAGCGATTTGATCATCTCTTCCAGCGGTTTAATCATTTACCCTTCAATGTCAAATTCTTTTACACCACAAGTCCTTATTGTTGGAATTGGTTAATCATTAACCCTAATATTACACTAATATTCTACGAGCTACGCAGCGGATATAGATCACATATAACACAAATAATTAATCATAAAAAACATAAACATAAATAAAGGATACATACCTTTAGCAATAAAGTTAGTGACGAAATACAAGCGTCTTCGTGTACAAGCACATGTGTTTAATCGTGCTTAACCAAAACTACTATTAGTTACTAAAATAAATAACCTCCACGTGTATTTACACTACACGTTAAACGATATCACCCGAATGTTAGTTCTTGACCAACGAGCAATAGAACACAAGAATAATTAAAAACGAAAAACCCTAATGGTTTGTTATGTTTCGTCTGGCCAAGAGGAGAAGAGAAGAAATGATAGGATGAGAATTATGAGCTCTAGGGTCCTCCTTATATAGTAGATGATTTTAGGGTTTACCTAAAATACATAACTTGGAGGAAAAGATAGCTCAAAACCCAATCCAACCTCCCATTGGGCCTATGACCGGTAGAACCAAGCTCAACACCCCCTTGGTGTTGACTTTTAGACTTTTCTAATATTTATGGTTAATTACATTTAATTACCCATTAATTAAAAAACTTTTATTGTTAATTATTTATAACGAACTAATTAACGACCGTTAGCGTTCTTTCGTTAAATCATATATTAATATAAATAATAAATATATAATTATATTATTATAAACATTAACAGAATCATATCTAAGTGTAAACATGTGTGAGCCCGTAGGCTCACCTATTTCCAGCTGTATAAATATCCATATGACATGAGGACAAACCAACAGCTCCCACTTACGAATGTCTCATTCATATAATATACTATACTAAAATTAACTAATAGTCTAGCAACATCATCAATGCTCCTAGAAATACCTGAGTATGCAGTTTTGGTAAACAACTTAGCCTTCCATGGTTTATGTCAGTCCTATCCCTTTGTTTCAGATACAATGTTAAATATGAATATGGATCAATAGTCATTCCATAATTTAACGATTTTGTTTCTCGTATCAGTATTGAATTCAGATCACCAAACGTAAAAAAGAATCATCTTAACTACACTTTGGGCACAACCATGCAAATATCTGATCAACCTAACGAGGGGCCCAGTAAGTATCTTACTCCCAAACATGTAGAGGAACAAATTCTATTTTGACTACAAGTGTCCGTCTTATACTTCAAAACATTTCTGAAAATAGTCGTTATAACTACCCTTTGATAGTATAGTGGTAGACTACAGTCAAGAAATGCTATCCATACATGCAAAACCTGCTTGCATCTCAAGTCTAAGGATAAACATAACTTTCACCATATGTGTAATGCACCTAATGACGCCGATCCATAAAGTGATTAACACAGGTGGGGTATCCAATATTCAACCTCATTGAATAACATGTGAAGTTGGCAGAATCATCTTTACATATTCTCCAGAATACAACCAAACACTCACATTTACCTTGTCTTAACAATATTCCCATATTGTTAACTAGTAATGGATAAAACTTTAGAATGCCAAAAAAACATTCATGGATTTAAACATGCAAATATAGGACACAATTATTATAAAAATGAAAACAAGATACCACGTATATTAATTCATTCAAAAGAAATAACAATCGTTTAACATCCCATTATCCAAATACTAACTAACATATCACAGATTTACATGAGACTACTAGCAGGAACAATCCCAATCGCCATAGCATGTTCAAAAGTTTTATTGAGCGACATTGGTTTTGTGAATGGATCAGCTACGTTGTCATCTGTGTGAACTTTCTTAAGGACAATCTCACGTTCTTGAATTACTTCACGAATGTAGTGATATTTCTTTTGAAAATGTCTGGCTCCCTTCAAGATACCAGGATCAGCGGCGATTGCTATTGCAGGTTCATTGTCACATAGCATCTCCATAGGTCTTTTATTCGATGGCACGACATCGCCAAGTCCATCAATAAATTTCCTCATCCAGATGGCTTCCATTGACGTTTCAACAGCAACAATGTACTCGGCTTCTGTAGAAGACATAGCAGTTGTGCTTTGCTTGGCACTCTTCCAGTCTACGACTCCACCATTAAGTACGAACACATATCTCGTTTAAGATTTGGTATCGTTCTTATCTGTTTGAAAACTTGCATCAACATAACATGATACTTTCAGCTCAGCTTCAGGTTTTTCCCCATACACAAGAACCATATCTTTAGTATTCCTTAAATACTTAAGAATAGTTTTCACAGCAGTCCAATGAATCTCACCAGGATTTTGCTAAAAATGACTACACAAATTTTGCGCAAAGGCAACATCAAGTCTAGTACATCTAACCGCATACATGATTGAACCTATAGCCAAAGCATAAGGATCTCTCTTCATACGTTGTACCTCACTAGGTATTTTAGCACTTTAGGACTTTCTATAGTTTGGCTTTTCCATCATTGGAGTATACCCCTTCTTGGAGTTTTCCATCCTAAATCTCTTTAGGATTTTCTTTAGATAAGCACTTTGACTAAGAGTAATTAACCGCTTAGATCTATCACGTATGATCTTGATTCCAAGGATGTATGCTGTTTCTCCTAAGTAATACTTGAATTAATTCAAGAAGAAGATTCACAACCTTCTGAAAGAACTTAGCATTTCGAGCAACAAATATCTTGTTCTCGGGTGGATAGTAAAAGTAGTAACCCATTGTTTCCTTTGGGTAACCTACAAAGATACACTTAATGGATCTAGGATCAAGTTTGTCAGGCGCGTCTCGTTTCACGAGTGCCTCACAACCCCAAACCCTTAAGTAGGACAACTTGGGAGCTTTCCCATGCCATATTTCATAAGGCATCCTTTCAACCTTCTTGGTTGGAACCATATTGAGAATGCGAGCTGCAGACTCGAGAGCATATCCCCAAAAGGATTTTGGCAGAGTTGTCAGATTCATCATGGATCAAGCCATATCAAGTAAAGTTCGATTCTTCCACTCAGACACCCCATTATGTTGTGGTGTATAAGGCGGAGTAAGTTGAGATACAATACCACAACTTTTCATATGATTAACAAACTCATGACTCATGTATTCTCCTCCTCGATCGAATCGAATAACCTTTATCTTTTTACCGAGTTGATTTTCAACTTCATTTTGAAAGACCTTAAATGTTTCAAATACCTCATGTTTATGTTTCATCAAGTAAACATAACCATAACGGCTGAAATCATCTGTAAAGGTGATGAAGTAGCTAGCACCCTCTCTTGACACAGTTCTAAAAGGGCCACATACATCAGTGTGTATAAGTCCTAATAGGTCCTTAGCTCTTTCCACTTGATGTGAAAAAGGCTTACTCGCCATCTTCCCAGATATACAAGACTTACATTTCTCAAGTGATTCATCGTGAGTGGATTGTAAGATCCCATCACGTTGAAGCTTGTCAATGCGTTTCTTGTTTATATGTCCAAGACGACAATGCCATAGATAATAAGAGTCCAATGCATGCTTGGCTCTTTTGTTGCTAACATTAAAAGTAGAACTAACATTTGGATAAAGATTATGCATATCAATTTCATAAATGCCATCATGTGGAATTGCATTAAAATAAAACACATTATCTTTCGAAACAGAAATACCATAATTCGTAAATGTATGAATATAACCGTTTTCAACCAAACGAGAAATTGAAACAACACCCCTAGTAACAGTAGGTGTGAAATGACAGTTGTCTAATACAATTATTAAACCACTAGGAAGAATTAAATCAAAACTTCCAATAGCTTCAACGGCTGCACGCATTCCATTGCCCACGTAGAGACTCAAAGCTCCATGTTTTAACTTCTTTCTTCCTCTAAGTCCATGCGAAGTATTACAGATACGAGTTCCACAACCCGTATCATATACCCAAGACTTATTAGGGAAATCATAGAGTTCTATATTGAATATACTTGAAGTACTAGCCACGCTAGCATTCTTTCTCTTCTTATTCTCCTCGTCGATCAAATCGAATAGCCTTTATCTTTTTACCGAGTTGATTTTCAACTTCATTTTGAAAGACCTTAAATGTTTCAAATACCTCATGTTTATGTTTCATCAAGTAAACATAACCATATCGACTGAAATCATCTATAAAGGTGATGAAGTAGCTAGCACCTTAGTGTGTATAAGTCCTAATATGTCCTTAGCTCTTTCCACTTGATGTGGAAAAGGCTTACTCGCCATCTTCCCAGATTTACAAGACTTACATTTTTGAAGTGATTCATTGTGAGTGGATTGTAAGATCCCATCACGAAAGCTTATCCATGCGTTTCTTGTTTATATGTCCAAGACGACAATGCCATAGATAATAAGAGTCCAATGCATGCTTGGATCTTTTGTTGCTAACATTAAAAGTAGAACTAACATTTGGATAAAGATTATGCATATCAATTTCATAAATGCCATTATGTGGAATTGCATTAAAATAAAACACATTACTTTTGAAACAAAAATACCATAATTCGTAAATGTATTAATATAACCATTTTCAACCAAACGAGAAATTGAAACAACACCCCCAATATTAATAGTCGGTGCGAAATGACAGTTGTCTAATACAATTATTAAACCACTAGGAAGAATTAAATCAAAAACTCCAATAGCTTCAATGGCTGCACGCATTCCATTGCCCATGTACAGACTCAAAGCTCCATGTTTCAACTTCTTGCTTCCTCTAAGACCCTGAAGTACTAGCCTTGCTAACATTCTTCCTCTTCTTCAACTCAACTTGGGATGGATAGTTTCTCCTCCAATGACCCACCTCCTTATAGTGTTGGCAGATAGAGTCCTTTGCCAGATTATCTCTCTTAGGCGGCGGTGGGATCTTGGGCTTGAGTGCATAAGCAAGCTTATTCTTTCCCTTGTTCTTACCTTTCGCCCCTCGCATTTTCCTTTTGTCCTTTTGGATCTTACCCTCATGTATAGCTAACACAGCGGGGGTTTTAGCCTTCTTTGGAATACCTTTCTCATGGAGTTTCAGCATAGCATGCAATTCAGCTATCGTCTTCCTCATGCTATGCATGTTATAGTTCTGAACGAACAGATCATAGTCCTTATTGAGAGAATTCAAAATAAGACTCACACCATGTTCATGTGGCATAGCATAGCCTAGGCGTTCCAATATGTCTAAGTAGCTCTTCATCTTCAAGAGATAGGAGCTTACTGACCAACCTTCCTCCTATTTACAAGCGTGGAATGCTCTTAACTGTTTCAAATAGTTCATGTTTTACCTGCTCTTCGAACATAGTTTTCAGTTCTTTCAGCATGTCATATGCATTGTATTTTTCCAACGTCCTTTGCAGGTCTGGAGACATACTCGATAGCATAATACATGCAACCTCTTGCTCAAGATTGACAGTCTCATAGTAGTTTTCAATAGTGTCAGGGTCAGTAGTTTCTGGATAAGGAGCGGGTCCAGTAGGCTGTTCCACAAACTTTATCTTTTTCTCATACTTGAGAACAATCGTCAGATTGCGATACAAGTTTGTAAAATTCGAACCAGTGAGTTTCTGCGCTAGGAGAATTGACCTGATAGTCGTATTGTTTGTGTTTTGGGCAGCATCAGCCATATACAAAACAATCAAAGTTCAGAAAATATTAGTATTATCGATAATAATCTCTTATAAAATTAACTACCCATGTTTATACATAAATAAACAATTAATTTTATCAAGAGTCTAAGATCCAACTTGATGTTGTACCATTAATGCAGTTGATCTACTAAAAATGATATAACTCAAAAGGTAATCAGCGTCTAATAATTGCCAACATGTGCAACTCTTAGCTTGTATGAGGCACAAGGCATCATAATCTAGAATTACAATGTCAAGTAGCATGTTTAACCCCATCTATTGCCTCGGGTTAAAGTTCTGAACGACATACTCGATTTAAGTCGTCCAATACAAAATTAGTAATTTTTACAGTCTCAGGTCTGACCATACGATTGTTATATTACCTTGTTTGTAAAATTTACCTAAAACTGTTTTAGAGTAAAAATTACAACTCAAGTGATTTCATACTTGGATTGCAATTGACTTACTTTAAGGGTAGAGTTTTGATAAAATAATGTTACCAAGCATGCATATAACCTTACGACACTAGTTGTTTTTAAAACATTTCCATTTTAGTTTTAAAAACTTTCTATAAATAGAAATCCCTACGTTTTATAAATCACATGCCATTTATAAAATTAGGGTTGCCATGATTTTCAACATTTCTAAGTATAAGTGATCTTACTATGGATAAGGTTAATTTCCCATGGAAAGAAATCAAACTGTTTTTTAAAAATAAAATATCTTGCAAACGGTAAATCGTCAAACGATAAAAAACACAGCATCGCAACGAGTATTTTTTTTATCTTTCAGTAGACATCCACTTCGATATACTTTCGAAGAACTTTTTTTCCGATTTTTTTCAGTCACGTCTGAAAAAATCACATGTGATTTGTATCACAATCACATGTGATTTGTATCACAATCACATGTGATTTCATAAAATCACATGCATTTTCATAAAATCACATGTGATATAAATCATATGTGATTTTTTCCAGACGTAACTAAAACAAAAATTCAAAAAAAAATTCGTCGAAAGTATATATAAGTGCCCCTCTATAGAAAGATGATTTAATTCTCGTCGTAATTGTATGTTTTGTTTTGCGTAACAATTACGGTTTGTGAGATATTTAATTTTTAAAAAAGAGGTGGAAAGTGGTTTTTATTATTTTGATGAAAAATGAGTGGCTATGATTGGTTCATTGGGTCTATGCTAAAATTTGAGTCTATGTTGAACTTTATGCCATTTATAAAATTAGGGTTTTAAGTATAAGTAATCTTACTATGGATTAGGTTAATTTCCCCATTGGAAATAATCAAACCTTAGTAACGATTATTACATACTTAAAATACTGTTAAAACAGTTTATGTAAAATTTGTGTATTCTTACGTTGTTCGGTCATGGGTTCCCTTGCGGAAATCACTAAACCCCTGCGTTATAGATCGTGGCAAGAAAATTACAAAATTTACGTATATAGTTCATGATTTAGCAAAGTGTATATATTAATATATGGTACAATAAGCATTTTATCATGTACTTTTAGTTCATATTAATTTTGAAAATCGTTTTTGCATAATTATATAAAATAAAATCGCAACTATATAAAACATGCAAAAGATATTTACCAAATTTAATCATACTAAACAAAAATCACGTACGCAATTAAAGTATTTAATTAAACAAAGGTCTTCCCTACTTTTGTAATTAAACAAATAATTCATATAAAATTCTCATGCATACATATATTCACACGCATGCATTCACATATATATGTATTTAGGCTTAATAAACCATGGCTGCATTGCATGTATCCTTTGGTGAAATTTTTTGACAAAATAAAATAAGCAATATATATATGTATATATATAATTATCTATATATTATATATATATATACTCAGATATATATAATTATTTATCAGATATATATATATATATATATATATATACACATTAGTGGCTAGCCCGTCCCGATGGTGCGAGCATGACTTGTAATTATTGTTTATATTTTTTTGTTTTGCTAAATATCGGTTTTTAATAGTTGTATTTATATAACGATTTTTTTAGGCATAGTAGCAATGTTTGTCAATTTGTTTGTGTTTATGTATTTTCTTAGTATATTTTATGGTTTTTGAATTAACTGTATTGAATTTGTATTAAGTTTATTGAAAATTATACATGACAAAACATTAAAAGTCTTATACATTAAGTAATAAAAAAATAGAAGTTATCATTTTTAAACATTGATTTTAATTTATTTATTTTAGAAAAAGGTTTTTAAGAAAAACTTTAATATTTGTGTGATACATGAAAAAAGTAAATAAGATGTCTAAAGAACAAAATAAACCGTGCTCATGTAAATCTAAAATTAAACTTCTATATAAACCTATTGGCAGTGCATTGTGTGTATTTTTCGTATTTGTTGCAACATAGAATCTTTAATCCTTTCTGGATTTTGAGTCTTGAAACGGCTACATATGATTGCCCGTATGACAAAACTGATCGCAGTAAGATGCATTACTTGATATCGCTCGAATCATGTAAGGATGATATTCCATATGAAATGGTCATTTTTAAGCGTTGAGCATTGATGTACCTCTGACTCTCTGAGCATTTTCTTGCATAACTGACTTCGGTTAATGCATGACACCATTGCATTGATATTTGATCTCGCCTACTAAAGCCGAAATTTTCTCCCCTGTTTTAGCCATCTTATAGAAAATGTATACATTAGTATTATGGATATATAGAGTCCACATATAACATTTTGATGCAATAACTTTTGCATCTTTAATTGTTCGATCACCTTACCAGAAAAGCTCTGCGGCAGGGTGTTTGTGTAGTCGAGTATTTTATGCGACATCGTTGTACGTGTTGTGTAAAATGCTTGATTTGTGGTTGCACAACTATCGTTGTGCAAAAGAATTTGTTTTTCGCATATATGAAATTTTGAAGTTTTTTTGGCTCACTTTGTAAACTCTATTTGTTCTGTTGGATAGTGGATAAAATTCATCTTAATAGTTTTAATTAGGGGTGTTAGTCGGGTCGGGCTGGTCAGGTTCGGGTCAATTCGGGTCGGGTCAAAGTCGGGCTAAGACTAAAAAATTCATACCCTAACCCGACCCTATTTTAATTCGGGTTAGTTGGGTTCGGGTCAATTTGGGTCGGGTTAACTTGGGTCGGGTCAATTCGGGTTCGGGTCAATCCGAATATAAGTAAATTGTAAAAAAAATCCTCTTTTTTATTCTTTTAAATAGAAAATATTAAAAATTTATTTTAAAAAAATAATAAATCCTTATTCGGGTCAATCGGGTTAACCCGAACCCGAGTTAGGCAAAATGTTTCAATCCGATACCCTACCCTATTTAGTATTCGGGTTGACCCGAATAAAATTTTAGACCCAGCTAACCCGACCTGAATATCAGACTTTTTGACACCCCTGGTTTTAATTATAACCATATACTGAAAGGCACTATCTCAAGCAATTTGATAATGAAAATCTCATAAGTATTTAGTATTGTACTATCATCAACTATATATAGGAGTAGCGATCAAAAGGTATGTTTGAATACAACAATTATGCAACTTTTATTATTATAATGGACTACGAAGTACGAATGCTGTTAAGGGATGTTTGGCATTAACATTTTAAAAGAGATCTAATTGTTGTTCCTTTGAGCCGCTTACTTCTTCAATATTTGGGTATTGTAAAACTCATTCAGCTTATCAGGGACATAGACACTATAGATAATCTGTTGAGAAGCAGCTGTAAGAAAACTAATTTGGGATAACTGTAATGAAATGGCTTTTGCTTAGGGGTCATTATACATGTAAATATTGGAATAATCATAATTTACTTGACACTTAAGACATCAAACACACATCCTATCACTATAATTTTATTGCAATTCGGAACAAAATGCCGAACACCCCCTGAAATCCATATGGCTTTGCAAAGTGTATGCACTATCAGTCCACCTAGGACAGCTTTTCAACTGAAGCTGGCATAAGGTCCACTATCTATGGATTCAATATAAGTTCTCACATTAACTGATCTTGCACTCCAAAACAGCAAAATCGCAAGATAACATGATCAACAATCACCATAATATAAATCCAAATATGACACACATCACATAACCAAATCATTCAATTGTATAGATAGTAATAGGCAAATGCAAATGTGTCACTGTATTCCCGAAAACCTATATAAAAAGAAAGTCAACCTAAATTCAACCAACAAACATAATCACATTAAGCCAAAATAAACTATGAATACTTTTTTGTTTTTAAAGGCAACCAAACTATCAATACTAGAATACAATCAAACCAGCCAATCATACCTTTAAAATCTGAAGCTTAGACGCAAAAGCAATCGCAACCTAATTAGGCTGCGAAGACGACCATTGTAACTATTCAATCTCAGCACCAGCAGTATACGTCAATATAGGATCCAACCCACCTTCAACCGACTGACCCATAGACAAACATGAAAAAGATCAAGATATGTGACTAATAAGTATCTACTTACGGGTGCCCTTATATAGGTCCACTGACTTCCCAACGAAACCTCCAGCTTGGTCTTCAAGTTTTCTTGTCAAATTTTCAACCTGCAAGTAACACACTTACCGAGCCAATTAAACTTGCGCCATCTTTGCCCCTGTAAGTCACACTTTAATACAATGAAATGTATACATAGTCATGTAATATATTCTTTTGTAGGCGAACTGATGCAAGAACAATATTAGATGACAAAACATACTTGATCAGCTTCAACCGCAATAAGCGTTGGCGAAGTATATTTAAGATCACTCTGCAAATCTTTTAGCATTTCTTCTACTATTGTAGGCCTTTCAAACTACAAAATATCGACAACATATTGATTCAAGGTGTTGAATGATACACTAATAGGTGTGTTTGGCTCAACTAGTTATATCTGATTATTGGCAGTTTTGAAGGCTTTCAAGTGTCGGACTCTGAAACCCGACCCAGTTCTAATTAGAAACAGAAACTGGTTAAAGAAATGTAGAGAATTTATATACAAAAATCATATTTCAGTAATGCCAATACCGCGTGTTACACACGAACAACAGTAACTTTGTTGCCTTTAATCTAAAATCAAGTATGCCTGGCACCCTCTTTCTGACATGTAATTAGAGGTATCAAGATATATGAGCTATAATATAAATTCCCTTTTTCTCATGCCCAACACATATAGCAAGTTTAAATCACATATTGTTAGGAGAAATCATTGGTAACTTCTGATACCACTTCTTGTTGTTGCCTCTGCAATATGTGAAAGACAAAATGAAAGTTAACTATACATAAAAACTCAACCTAATTGTGGATGTAAGTTTGTTAATCAATGAAGGAAACATACACAAGTTACGTCTAACTACAGCTCAAACTAATGTCGCAAACACTCCCATAGGAGATTAACCTAAACATAACAAAAAGCAAAACAATAGTGATCTGGAAAAAAACCTAATTTCCAGACACGCCAAGGGGCCCATAGATTAGCTTATTTATTCATCAGCTGAGCCCTTGCCATGTGCATAAGCCTCATCTTCAATCTTAATGCATTTCTTGAAATATGTGTTTATGGTTCAATCTCAACCCGTTTTGAGATGCATACAATATAAACTGGGACCCACCCATCTCAAAACCTCTAGCTAAAGCAATGTAAAAACATAAAAAACTATGATCATAAGACATACAAATATGTCAAAGTGGTGATATTCTTGAGTTCCCCTCAGTATCTCTCCAGAAAAGTGGTTTCTAGAAGAGAGCTACAACATCATAAACTGTAGTCAAGCCTATGAAAATATAAAGGTTAACATATAAGAGCTTAGGGTATTGACAGATAGAAGATTATAGAAATAACTTTGACATTGACTGCATATTGGTCGAACCCAGTTCACTACAAATAAGTGAAGTATTAGTTTGACTTACATTTCAATTCACATCAACATTGCAGCTACACTCAGAGGGTTTGTACTTTATGATGTTATGTACCATGTTTATATAACCCTAACAACTTGTTGTTATAGCTTGAAAATCACATGGGCTTCATCCACCACAATGACACTGCAAATAAAAATAAAAATAAAATTTAGATCGTCCATACCATAGTAATTATATAACTATAAAAATAAAAGTTATATTCTAAGATCACAAGCACTGTACAAATTTTGCAGTAGCATAACTTATTTAGTTGTCTATATAATATGAAATGTAGATACATGGACTCAATCCTGAACACTATAAATAAAGGTGGCTAAATGGGAGTTGGAGGGTTTGGAAACCAGATTCCGATCATATGGTTACTTTTCAAGGAGCCAAATGGGCCCTGTTAGAAGTGACCCGTGACACCTTTTTTTCAACAACTTATCTTTTTCCTGTCAAATAAAATTAAACTATAAGATTACAATATTGATCTGGTTGGATAAAATAATTTGCGATGTATCAGTAAAAATATACACTTCAGTTTGCACACAAGAAACCCAAACATACTAAAAGAAAGACCATTTCATTTTCAGCTATTTTCTTGTTACTCATTTCACCAGCTAGAAATACAACATAACCCAAATCGTTTTGTTTATAAATAAAGATAGCAAAAAAGTGACCACCAATTAGTACTGAGTAGTAACACCATCTAATTGTGTGAATTGAGATGCTACCTTGTTCTTTCAATAGAGGTTGATCCAAACAAAACTGATGGAATCCACGATCACAGGCACCATCACAAAGAATAATGTCATTGTCAAGCCGAACATCTATTTGGGTACGTGTTGAGCAAAATAACTGCATGAAAAAAATAAAGCACAAGCAACCTCCTGAGTACCAATACACCATTAAGATTTGCTATAAAGATCACTAACATTAAAAAACGATAAGAAGGTTATAGTACATAGATATCTTACATCCTCACTGTCAATTAGCCCATCAGAATCATATAAAAACTCCGGAAACTTGCCTTCTTCAAGTGATGTGTCAGTTTGTTTAAACAGGTCTCTAATTTTCAACTTATATCGATTGATATCTGATTTAGCACATTCAAGCTCCTTCTCCAGTCTTAACTTTTCCAGGCTTCCGTAAGGATCTTTCACGTTTTCCGGTCTTAACTATCACTGCCATACCATACCCTACCCTGCGTAGACAAAAAAAATGCTTGTTGGAGAATTTATACAGCAACTAATTAGTGTTGAGTGTTTGAGTAGAAGCCAACTGCTTATGATGATTAGCTTATATTAGTAACAAAAGTAGTTTTGAATATGCAATTGAGAGTTGCTTATTCAAATTCCTAATATCTTTATGAGATTTTGAAGAGCATAAGTTTTGTTACAATTGATAACCTACTTCTACTCATTTCAATAAGCAATCTTAAAAAGCATAGGCAGTCTTGATAAACATATCTCAAAGACACCCAATAAATTAGATATGTTACATTTTTCTTAATATATAAGAAAAACTGAATCTTCTTTGCAAGAAATGATTGCCAGAATAGTGGACTTAACGAGGACAATACAAAGCCATGGTAAACACAATATCAAAAACAAAAGCCATGGTATCGTAATGAATTTTCATACCTCGAGTGGCCCGATGTTATTGAGTAGGGATGCTAACTATATTCAAGTTAGAGGAAAAGAGTGTTACTAAAATCACTAGTATTGATGGTATTTGCTATGGATCCATGTAATCACTCATAAATAAGTAATTTGTACATGGACATTGCCATTAGAAATGATACATTTGAGATCAAGTTACTACTAGTTTTATACTCGATAGAAGGACACAAAAATATCCAGCAAAATACCTTTCCTCCTATGCGACATAGTTTATCTTGATCATATAATATACCTGGATTAGGAGTATGTAAAGTTGTGGATGAGATTTTAGATCAAATGTGACTTCAAAATGTGGAATACACACATTCTCCAACATAATATGAATGGATGTCATAGTTCCCATGCTCTTGTATATATAAATAAGGGCATACCTTGATCGTCATAAGTTGTAGCTAGTCTTCCTGGTACACATAAAAGGCCCTAAATCATTAAATTATTAGATTTGTCAGTTTCATAGACATATACATACATAAATCAAAAAGTGTATCAGGTGGACTATAAAAACAAAAGATTGTCAGATTAACAGCAATAAAAAACCTATGTATTTGCTGCTAAATTCCTATAAAATATGAACAAATGTCCTTTTAATTTGTAAATCATGTTTATCCAGCATAAATAAGAGTTGAACACTAAACTGTAAAAACATGAATAACAGGATGAAACACAACATCATAATAAATAGAAAATTATACAATGAAAAATCAATATAATACCTAACCATAGAGAAACACAATTTCATCATTAAATGGTTCATTAAGGTTTTTAGAATAAGTGATGAACTTTTGATATACATAATACCTAACAATATGAATTATTAGAAACAAAATTTCATCATTAGGGTTTTAGGAATAAGATACATACCTTCTTTTTACATGGTTCATTAGGGTTTTTAGAAGAAGAGACGCACAACTTTTGGTATACGTAATACCTAACAAAATTAAAAGATTAAACCATAATTTAAACGTTAGGGGTTTGTAGCAGAAGATACATACATGGTTCATTGATCTTGAGAAGAAGAGAAGCTTTAGGGTTTGTTATTTAGAAGCCGAATGTGTAGTATTATGTTATGGTGGATAAGTTCTAAATTTAATATGCTGCGTTTTTTTGGGATGAATATCAACTCAGAATAAATTCAAATATCACTTGAGAATAAAATTAAATTTCAAAAAAATAAAGTAAAAAGTAATGACATGGCATCCATAATGACATGGCATTAAGACGTGGCATAAAATGGTCAAATGCCTCATGTTATATATAATGTGTATATATATATATATATATATATATATATATATAGAGAGAGAGAGAGAGTTAGGATCAAATAAGAAGAAAACTTAAAATGAGAATGATAAGAAGAAACCACAACCACACATTTAAGACGCACCTACAAAAATAGATGCATCTCCCATTAAAATTCTCTCCCCTATTTAAAATGTGTGGCTTGAAATCCTTCTTATTCTTCTCATTATAGTTTTTCTTCTCACCGGATCCCTACTATATATATATATATAATCTAAAACGTAAATATTTATCAAATAAGCGAATTAGAAAACATGTAAAATATATCCATATATATTATTTCCTTACTTATGTGACCAATTAAAGAAAGATTATTTCTTTAAATAATTTCCTAAAATAATTTTCACATAAAAAGGCAACAAATAATACATATGAGGCGACATATTTTACATATATTTACATTTTTTATGTAATTACTGCGCTATATGAGATGACTCGTTATGCCACTGTTGGAATTGGTTAATCATTAACCCTAATATTACACTAATATTATATGAGCTACGCAGCGGATATAGATCACATATAGCACAAATAATTAATATAAAAACATAAACATAAATTAAGGATACATACCTTTAGCAACCAAGCTAGTGACGAAATGCAAGCGTCTTCGTGTACACGCACGTCTGTTTAATCGTGCTTAACCAAAACCTCTATTAGTTACTAAAATAAATAACCTCCAAGTGTATCCACACTACACGTCAAACGATATCACCCGAATGCTAGTTCTTGACCAACGAGCAATAAAACACAAAAATAATTAAAAATGAAAAAACCTAATGGTTTGTTATGTTTTGTTTGACCAAGAAGAGAAGAGAAGAAAAGATGGGATGAGAATTATAAGCTTTAGGGTCCTCCTTATATAGTAGATGATTTTAGGGTTTACCTAACATACATAACTTGGAGGAAAAGATAGCTCAAAACCCAATCCAACCTCCCCTTGGGCCTATAGCCGGTCGAACTAAGCTCAAGACCCCATTGGTGTTGTCTTTTGGACTTTTTTAATATTTATGGTTAATTAAATTTAATTACCCATTAATTAAAAAACTTTTATTGTTAATTATTCATAACGAACTAATTAACGACCGTCAGTGTTCTTTCGTTAAATCATATATTAATATAAATAATAAATATACAATTATATTATTATAAACATTAACAGAATGATATCTAAGTGTAAACGTGTGTGACCCCGTAGGCTAACGTATTTCCAGCTGTATAAATATCCATATGACATGAGCACAAACCAACACTTATATCCAATTTGATCTTAAATGACAAGCTATCTAGATGACATTTATAATTTGAATGTCATTTCAATCAAAGAAAACCCTTGTTTTGAAACCCTAATAATCAAACAAAACAAAAACACCAAAGCAAACACATCATTTATGTGACTGACTTTGGGCATAAGACCGAATTTAGGAATCTAATAATCAAAACAAAAACCCCAAAGCAAACACAACACTTAATGCTAAAACGATCCTATATACAAGATTCACTAAAATGACAAAACAACTAACCTTAAAGTTACAAGAGAAGTCTTCTAACATGTGGTTTTTCAAAAGTTGAACACAATTTTTCAAGAATTTTTTAATGACAATTCAAAATCTTTCAAAATTGTGTGTTTAACACTCCGTTCCTCACGGAAATTTCAAAAGACGATCATTTTATATATGGTTTAATTTTTGAGGGCGGGTTTCTCAAAACCAAAGTTTTCATGTTATTGGATATATCATTTAAATACAATTCTTTATGTATCCAAAACATAAATATGATTCTCAAAAGATGTCTGAGCATAATTTTTCAATAATTTTTCAATGACAATTCAAAATCTTTCAAAATTGTGTGCTCAACACCTAAAAGTGGTAAATATGAAAACTTTTCAAGACTAATATAATAATACACATTAATTAGGGTATCTCGTATACTCTTGCGTTACTCTTCGGAGTACGTCCACTAGTGAAAGGTTTAGCATACTAGTACTCGTACGAAGTATGTTATACCGAGGCATATTATCTCATCAGAGATTCGCATCAAAAGTTTTGATGTTTTTTAATACATTCCTTCACGAATATTTTATGTGTTCATAAACATATAGTGTTCGAGTACAATTTTTTCAAGTATTCTTCAAAGACATTTCATAAATTTTAGAAAATTGTGTACTCGACACTATCTCTATCCCTCAACATTTCATTGGTGACATTTTGACGACAATTATAATTGGTGTCACATGTATTGTTGAGGGGGGAGAAAAAAGAAATAGTTCCATAATTCATGCTGCAACGTTTCTCTTCCCTTGAATTTTTCAAGACAAATTTTAATCACTTGGTATTTCAAAAACTAAGTGACTTAGTATTTAAAATAAAAGGAGAAATGTGCTTAAAATGTGATCTGGAATAATAATAAGTGATCAAAAAACTCAACGTGCGTTTTACTCTACCCACATGTGCGAAACATTTTCGATTATCGATGCACGTGTGTAGGGGGAGTTTTTCATATGATGAAAATTTCAAAGTTTCAAACAATTTTGATAATTTTATCAAACACTTTGATTGATTTTTCAATGGTTTTATGGTTATGATCTTATACCCAACAACCTATTAATTCATGACGATTCTGAAGTCATAAGGTGGTTAGGTTAGGTATCAGTTATATGGTCTAACCAGAACCGGAGGGATCTACCCAAGGACAATCTATAGTTAGAAATAGCAGTCCTTAGGTATGATTTGGAGAAGAATGAGAAAAAGGAATAATGTTGACTAAGTCATGAGCTAACACTGGAACAATCACAACAAGGTGTTAGTAATAACGTCTTGGTAAACATTAAAGGGGTTGAAGAATGAAAAAGAAATGTAAGGATAAAGGGTCTAAAGAAAGAAGCCCTCCATACAACTTTAGGCAGAAATCAGGTCAATACATAATCTATCGGAATCACAAAGATGATGTCTGGTATTGAAGATCAAGGTTATAAATAGCGTGAAGCGTGGCGTAGCGGCATAGCCAAGCCTCAAGCTTTAGCGTGATCGTTTCGGTCATAATCGTTTTTAAGGTGGACTCAAGGCGGCAAAAAAATAATTAATAGATTGGTCAATATTAGTTAGCTACTAGGATTAAAATTTAGAGTAACGGGGTTACTAAGACCGAATCTCGAAAACAACCAAAGCATAAAAACTTGTAAATAAGCTCAAATCCATGAAATTTTTTAAAGCTACCAAAAAACACAACAGCAATAGCACGCAATAGCGCGCTTATATGGCCCTTATTGCACGCCACGCCTCATGATGACGCCTAGGCCCATGTTTCGAAACGTTGGAGGCCCACGCCTCGCGCTATAGCGCCGCTATAGCGCGCTACGGCGCCGCTATTTAGAACCCTGTTGAAGATAGACAACATGGACCCAGTGATGCAATGCATAACCCTTCCTAGCCATTTAAGTTTCTCTCAAAAGATTCTTGTCTCATTTGTCACGGAGATTAACAAGACTTCTATTGACTTTCTCACTCAGAGCTAGTTGATATTGAATAGGTGGCGGTCAGCTTCAGCATCCAATCACTAAAACCAAAATGCACAAATCGAGTCTAGAGCCAAAGAGATCAAATATAAATCTTATTAAGACACAATTCATTATAAACACTTGTTGTTTAACATCTAGAGCACAAGTTATAACAATGAGTCCTACGCAATATGCTTGTAATTTTGGCAAAACATTCAGAGTGATACTCTTTATTATTCACAGTGACGAATGGATATCCTTCTAGTGTCAACATCAAACAACACTGCAGTAGGTAACTTGCGAGATTCTATATGAATCAAGCTTATGTCAACTGGATATCAATTTTTAGTCTAGTAAATGAATTAATGACTCTATCAGTAAGACAATAACTAACTGATTCACTCTTACCATGTTGTCTACTTTGACACGTTCCAGTAATGGGAACAAGCAAGTACAGTGAATCTAATGCATCTGTGTTAGAGGATCTAACACCTTAAGCTGGAAATCCTATCAAGGAGGTTCTTCTAAATTGAACCTACCTGATCACAGGTCGGTCCTCATAGAACCGAAGGTTAACGCTACCAAAAATCAACAAATGACAAAGCCATGTTCGTCCATATATGTTGTTTATTTCTAACCTAAACATGCAGGTTTATACGACGGTGTAGCAACCTCATTCCAGCCGAGTCAGATTCATTACCACATGCTCATGCTCGATCGAAAAATATAAAGACATGATGAAAGCTCAAGTATATGTTATTAAAGTCTTCTACAACTTTGATATTCAAGATCTTCCTTAAAGATGTCAAGATGATCAAGACAAAGATTGTCAAGGGAAATTGTTATCAAGCTTTGAAGATGATGAGCATGTTGGTCAAAACACATGATTGCAAGATGGAAAAGACGACAAAGACAAACAAGGAAAAGATTTAAAGATCTTCAGATTTTAAGACCTATTCAAAAGACAATGACAAAGGCTCAAGATCAATGATTACACAACATGAAGTAACAAGCCTACAACAAAGATAAAGACCAAGACTCAAGAGCTCAACGACAACACAGCCTGAAAGACCTCACTTTGAGGGAGATTGTTAGCCTCAAAATATTGAGTCGAACAATGGAAGATTCGGTCTTTATTAAATACACATTGTAATAGGCTAGAAATGGAACTGAGCTTGTATATTAAGCTAATATTGTACACGTTGTGGGCTAAAGCCCAACCAAAGCCCGAGCCTGGTCCACTAAGCAACCCTAGGCGTCCTATATTTTATTCCTAGGTATAAATACCATTCTCCATACAAGGGGAAGGGTTGGTTGTTCATTATTTTCTCATAGTGCAATCCAAACATCCTCCTTCTTCTCTTTTTATTTCTTTCTCTAACTTTTCTCTATAATTCTTCTTATTTCTTATCTTTGATTGTTGTAACATGGAAGTGAAATGATATATTAGGTCCTACAGTATGAATATAATTTTTGCTAAGCATTTCATGTGTTATCTTTATAAATTAATTATCTTTGTGGTTAGATTAATTTTTCTTCTTTTTGGATATCTTATTAGTTGTCTTTATTTGACCATAAGAGTGAAAGAATATTTGTTAGAGACCACTAATAAATATATATTAAACCAAATTCTATGATGCTAGGTTACCATTACCAACATGAGCAATGGGACCGGTTACCTAGACCAATGGGACCGGGATTAGTGTTATAGAGCAGGATTCGATGACCATTTGATACAGGCGATACCAAATAGAATAATGATTTAATCTACGTCGTTAATTAAGATGTAGTTAAGATAGCATACTTTCTTCCTCTTTGATTGTATTTCAACCATTATCATTTAAGTTCTCAATTCATTAATCCAAACGCGAAAATTTATTTGCTCTTAGATTAATAGTAGATAGCCTTGTTTTAGAAGTCTTACACATAGCTCTTTGGGTCGACCTCTGACTTACCTTAAGTACACTACATGCGACCGGGTACACTGCTCGTTAGTGTGTATATAGATCTTAGGTAGTTTGCAGTTTATAAATTTAAAACTTGATCTATTAAAATAAAATACGCATCAACATGTTTTAATCACTTATGTTAGTTGTTTGTATCTATTATGAGTTGGTTTTTAAGTAAAATCTTGTCGAAAATACACAAAACTCGCCGGTAATACCCAAAACTTGTCAAAAATGGAAATCCGATTAATCACTGTTAGACTATATCAAATCCACATCAAAACACATAAAATATATATGAATTATAGAGAGAGAAAGAGGTTTTAGAGAGAGAAAGTAAAAGGAAGAAAAATGGATGATTACTTAAGAAGAAATGGTAACCAACACCCTCCTAACAAGCTAGGAGGGTGGTATTTATACCCTAAGAGGGTATTTTCCACTTGGTCTTACATTAGACCGATTCTAACACACAATGGGCTTTAAGCCTGACACCTAGGCCCAATTAGCTTGGATTAATTCTCGTAAACTATGTTTTCCTATACAAGGCTTAGGAATATTTAATGACCATTACTTTACTAAAACAAGGCTAATAATCTCCCCCTAATGGATGGTCATTGCACTTATGACTTCACTTCTTGTGACGTCTTGAATCTTGGAGCCCTTGTATACTTGGGAATTCTTTTGCAGTTCCTTTTGCATGCTTGTGATCTTGGATCTTGATCTTGATCTTGATATCTTGTGACTTTAACTTGATATCATGGTCTTTAGCCTTGAGAACATCTTGGATCTTTCTTGAATGGAACACTTATTAACCGACATACTCATCCTTCGACCTTACTTGAAGGCTGACAATCTTCCTCAACATAGACCTCGTGACATGATCTATTTGAAATGATATACTTGTCGTTTTGAGGAAGTTCTTGTTTATCAGAGCTTGCGAAAGTTTATCTTTGAAATTTAAAACTGTCTTCAAGTTTTGATTAATGCCGTTGAATGTATCCTTGAACTTTGAGAATGAGTAAGTGGCCTTGACTGCGACTCAACTGGAATATTATGGAAACGCCATTGACTTTTCCGGCATGTTTAAGTTAGGGATAAACAACAGATATAGACGACTATGTCTTTATCATTTCAATATGGTTGTAATAACTACGGTTCTCCGTTAATCAATATAAATATTGCCTGTGATCAGGTAGAATTTAAAACAATCTCCTTGACAGGGTTTCATAGCTGCACTAGCCGTTCTTGTTACCGGAGCGTCTCAAAGCAGACAACACTGTAAGAGTGAATTTGTAAGATACTGTCTCACTGATTGAGTCGTCAATACGTGTTCCTTCTTCCCATGCCCAAATGCCCTTTTGAGACTGCCACAATATACATGAGATCGAAAGCTTGTTTGAAAATCAGTCGACATGTTGATGAATAAATATTTTTAAACATATTGAAAGTTTTATGTTTTCAAAAAGCATCCGTCAATTCTCACTAATACACACAGATTATATTTGCGTCTGTGTTGGACTTTTATACGACTTGTGTTCTTGATGATGAACAACAAGTGTTTATGGAATTGTTTCCTAATGAGATTACTTGATTGATCTCGTTGGATCTAGACTCTATAAGTGCACTTTTGTTATTTGGTGAACGGAGGCTGGAGTGGACTGCCACCTTTTCAATATCTATGATCTCGGAATGAGAAAGTCGATAGAAGCGTGTTGTACTCAGTGAGAGATGAAACAAAACTTATTTTAAGATTAGCCTGAGTAGCTGGGATTGGTTGTGCATTGCATCACTAGGTCCATGATGACTTTTCTTCAATACCATAATCATCTTCGTGATTACCGATAGATTATGCATTGACCTGGTTTCTGCCTAAGTTTGTATGGAGGGCTTCTTTCTTTACACCCTTTATCCTTATAATTCTTTTTCATTCTTCAACTCCTTCAATGTTATTCCAACGCGTCCTTATTATCACCATGTTGGGTTTGTTCCGGTGATAACTCATGCCTTGGATAACATTCTTCCCAATCTCACTTTACTCCTTTTTCAATCATACCTAAGGACTTCTATTATATCTAATGGAGTGTCCCTGGGTATATCCCTCCGGTTTTGGCTGGATCATGGGACATAATACCTAACCTTAACCACCTTATAACTCCTTGATTATCAATAGTAGGTCGGTCTTTCGGTATTTCTATCAAATCCACAAAACCATTTGAAAAAGCAATCAATATTTTCGAGAAATGTTTATTACACATTGAGAGTTTTCTATATCACCAAAAAGCCCCCTACACATATGCATCATATTATGAAAGAGTTTTACACATGCGAGGACGGGAATGCACTTATATTCAATAGATCTTATCCGTTGTTAAGCAATATTGATCACATTTTAATCACTATTCCCCCCTCAAAAATTATATATGTGTTGACAATTTTTAACTTAACAAAATTAAAATACAAGTTAATGTACATTGATCCACTTTTAAACTAACCAAACAATGGGAGAACATGAATTCATGCCGAATGAACTAATATCAAGTGGTTCATTTATTAGAAATTATACTCCCCCTTAATAAAAGATTAGAGTAAAAACTTAGAGTGGGAGTTTGTTGAGCACACAATTTTAAAAGATTTTGAATATTTCTTTTGAAAATATCTTGAAAAATTATGCTCAACAGGAAGATGATGTTGAATTTATCTTATTGATTATCATTTCCTTTGTACTTCTCTTGAGCATTCAAAACTTTGCATGTTTATATGACTTTGCTCAAGACCTAGAAGATATGAACTTCCCGTTGTTTAGGATAAATGTACATAAATGAACATTTTTCTTTCTTTTGCGTCCAAGTCCTAAGCTGACATTTACTTAGAAGTCGTAGAGAAAATTTGAAAAGACATGTTTTGAAAACTTTTAGAAACTCTCGCTCGAACTTCATTTATACACCCGTGTTAATGTTAATCAACATTTCTAGGTACTAAATGTTATCGATTTATGAGAGACATGCCAGAGAAGACTATTTTTAGTATTTTCAAATTTTTTGATTTTGTATTTTGATTTTATAGGTTTTATATTTTTATATTTTGCTTTTCTGATAAATATTTACAGTTGTGTAATGTTTTAGACACACAAAAGAAGATATGAGAGAATGCGTCTAAAAGCATTAAAAGCCCCCCCTTAAAAATTGATCCACTTGTAAAGAATGATTCGAATTTTGAAAGTGACATGAGAAGGGAGTGTTGAAAACAAAATTTTGAAAGATTTTGAAAATCCTTTTGAAAAATTCTTGAAAATTATGTTCAACTGTTTTGAAAACAAGAAGATTTCTCTTCTTTTGAAGGTAAAGCGCACTGAAGCGTACACTCTCCTTTTATTTGAAGCTCGGGTTATGCACTGAAGTGTACATAAGCCATTCCTAGACACATTAGAGAACAACAAGCGGATGGATACAAGTATTTTGCATTTAGAGTCTCGTAAACCTGTCAAGAAAAGAAGTGGAATTTGGAAACCCTTTGCTTGTAGGTTCCTAGAGGTTAGAAGCACTTGCATTATCACACACAGATGTGTCAGACTCACTCTCGGTGTTACCGGATGCAATAATTTTTCTACAAAGGTAAAAAAATCTGCCAGTTGGTAACCACCTAAGGCAAGTTCTAGGTTTGCTAGGCCTAGGTGAAGAAAGTATTTCTTTGGAACCTAAATTCTTTGATTTCTTGACATTTGACTTATGTTTCTTTTGATTTGTACTTTTTGAAACATTAGCAATTTGGGTTTTCTTGCTAGAGTTCATGCCATTCGCATACTTAAACACACATTCATCATGATTAGCAGTAATCAAACATTTCTTACAAGTAGCACAAACAACTTTAGATTTATCATTCCGAACAACAAGCTTAATGTTATTACATGCAGATGACCAATGGTTTGGAGTTTTAGAAAATAGTAAATTGCGATGGTGTACTTCTACTTTCTCAAGATTATTCGAGAGGCAACTACTCTTAGACGTAGAGGGGATCCTATCATTCTTTGGATTTCTCCTAGGTTATGGTCTTTTGGTCTTAGCAATGCTTTCTACTCCTATAGAAGGTAAACCATTTGTGTTGGAATTGACCTCTTTCTTTGTGATGACATGAGATTGTGAAACAGTGATCAGTTTTGTCCTAACGCTTGCTTTTACATGTTTGTTAGGCATAAAATTACCTACCCTAGAGTTCATGGTAGGATTAATCCTAAACATTCCTGGGGCAATCACTCTATCATTGTTCACAACTTTTGATTTTTGGGTGGAATGACACAAATAAGCTAAACTTAAGAAAATTGACTAAGGGATTAAGCAAGGAAAATGACTTAAAAAGTGGTAGTCTACACTAATGTTTTGGCTTTTTGGATTAAAATGACTAAATGGCAGCTTAAAAATAAGACTCAATAAGCTAAACTAATGACTAAAAGCTTTAAACAGATTAAGACCTTGACTCTAAGAACATTTAAAAACTAGAATTAAGCTAATAAGACAACTAAATAAGCTTAAAACTCAAACTAAATAAGACTGCATACTTAACCTTTTGAGTATGACTTAAACAAACTAGCGTTACCTAACTAAATTTGATATGAAAAACTCAAGAGGCTATTCCTAAAACTACAATCTAAAAGTAGATTTAAAATGATGCAAATAAACCATTCCCTAGTACAAAAACCATTCCTTAAGAGTTCTTTTTATCAAATTCAGCAATTAAGCAGCTTAGAACCACTTTTAAAATGACAGATTGGAGTTTTTGATAAAATGGCTAAAAAACTTAACAAAACTATATTTAAGCTTATGAGAACTATATTTAAGACTAAATTTGAGCTTATTAAAACCAACTTAATGACCAAAATTGACCCTAGCAGTCTTAACTATTGTTAAGACTGCTTGTGCCAAACACCCATCCCCCATACTACGTTATTGCAGTGTCATCACGCAATGTTATAAATTCACGTTTAAAACCAAAAACTTCAACCCCCTAGACTAATTACCTCAAAAAGTGCTAAGTGTTCATCTAGGGGATTAAGAAATTACAAGTTTTGAAACGCCCCATTTTACCATTTCTTTTTATAAATATATATTTTTATTTTTCCAAAGTACCAACATGCTCGACTTTCATTATTTAATAATAACTTTTAGGATCACGGAACAAGAAACACTTTTTAAATAGTGACCATAAGGATAAATTCATCGTCCCCGATTTTTCATCTGCCCCAAACCAAGCTTAAAAACGAAATCATTATTAAATACAAGTTAAGATGCTAACACTACTCATATTTGCAATTTGTGTAAGCCTAGACTAACTTTTCACACCCGATGGATCAAAATTATACATGTGTATGTGCTCAAATAAAATTTCAACCATCCAATCAACATTCTTAAGAAAGTTATAATCCTTCTAAATGAACCGTTCCACCAAAAAATTATGATTTTGAAGGCGAGATCATTCCATGTAGTGACTTTCTTCTCGGCACATCCCAGCCGAGGCCGGCTTAGGTGACCAGGCTTTTGACACCCCACAGAGAATAGTATCGGAACACACGGACCTTCGGTTTAAAAAACTCTTAGGTTTCCCGTTAAACTAATACTTTATTTAGAAAGACCCCAACTTAAAGCGAAATAGTCTTAGTTCAAAAGCATATTTAAATTTTAGAAAAAGAGATTTTCCCTATATTTATTCAATCATATACATTACACTAAACATTAATATTATTATACTTATAACCTCCACCCTTTAAACGAACTGTTACATCGGGCGCGAACCGACCATGATCCAGTTGTCTTATTTCGACTTCGGACCTTGCCTTATATGAAGACTGTCACATCGGTATGCGAGCCGACCATGATCCAGTAATCTGACAAGGTATTGTTATTATATATATTATTTATATATTTTTTTACATTACCATGATAGATAGAAACAATCTCTTTTTAGAAATTTTAAAAATAATTTTGAACTAAGACTGATTTTTACTTTTTTTAAAAGTCTAAAAAATGTTGATTTTAAACGGACTTTCAAGGGTGATAAAACCACTAAGTTGTCTAATTTTCGAAAAGAGCACGTATTATTAGTCCGGTCAGAAGCTTCGGGGAGGAAAAGCCACAAATTACACTTATGAGCTCTTAAGATAACCAACTAATCCTTGCTTAGCATCTAACTTATACTTAACTCTATCATTTCTCGTTCTTTGCAAATTTAAAATCTTTAATAAATAGATCCGCGAACTTAGTCTAATAAAATCAAGCTTTGCATATTAAAGTCTATTATGGAAACTTGCAAACTCTTGGCTTTTTCAAGCTAGAATTCGCATTTTAAAGCTTCTTGTATAAAAGACTAGCAAAAGCTTAAATTTATATAGGTTAAGGGAAAAGCTAGAGCGCAACATGCTCAATCAAGTCAAAATTTATTCTTGTTCTCACCAACGAAAAGTCAAACATTCGTGTCAAAACACTTATTTTATTTTCGAATTTTTTTAATTTTTGGCATAAAATCACATATTTTTGGTGGTAAAACGGGATTACGTAAAAACAAGGCAAATACAAGTAAGATCAAATCGATAGATCCCCCCATACTAGAACTAAATATTGTCCTCAATGTGAGACTGCCACCCCCATACTAATTTCAATGCATAATCCTAATATAACGGGGTCTCTACGTAAATATAAAGACGTTTATTAATTATGCTAATAGATAAACATTAGTCAATAAGATCTAGGATATCGGATTCCCATATAAGAATGCTAAGGATTGAAGCTCAAGTGACGATAGGACAAAACCACGAATGCACGAGTCCTTTCATAATCCTAGAAATCCTTGACATAAATCACAAAAAAACGAAACACGAGAAAGGGAGAGGCGAGCCTTCCTCACGTCATACTTTATAGAAAATAAAAGAAAAAGAAATCATAAACACTGGGTTGCCTCCCGAGAAGCCGCTGTTTAATGGTGCGAGATCTCCTAGCTTGACTCTCCTTATATCATCGTGATATTACGGATGAAACATGTGGATCATCGTGATATTAGGATTGAAATGGGTGGAAGAGCAAATCTCTATCGGGCTTTCATTCAAGATGTTTGGATAAACATTGAAGCACATGAAAGTTCCACTCCGATGAGATGACACCGGTTCTCGAGAAGAAAAATGAAAAGCAGAGATGCCTGGGTCAAAAATAGTATCCTCACTCCCGGAGGAGAGAAGAAAAGGAGATTCCACCGGATAGGTGAAATAAGGAAGAAAAATTCGGATAACATATGTGGGGGAAAGATAATGGCGATCCTCAAAGGGTAAGCTCACATATGTTGGAGTAATATTTTTCTCCAGAATCCCGGGGTCGAAAACTTTGTCCCCAGTCATCAAATCATCAATTAGAGCATCATACAAAATCTTCTTCCATTCATTCTCTTTAGATTCCAAATCAAATAAATCATCATTCTCGTCGAGAGGCGGTTCATCGATGAACCCCTCGAGAATGGAAGCAACACTTATCTTAGGAGTAGACGGATTATGGTGAAGTAGAAGCTCAATCTCATCAACGTCGCTGCATGGGTCGAAACATTCATCCTCCTTAGCATCGGAAAGAGGTATGACAAGCAAAGCTGGCTCATAAGAGTCCTTGTTTTTGATGTCCTCTAACACCCCATCAAAAAGAGGATTTACGTCACTAGAGATGTACTTGTCATCAAATTCAAAAAAAGGATTCGAATAAATTTTAAAATTTTCCTCCTGAATGTCCTCCTCAGGAAGTGACTCGTCATCACTAGAGGTAAAATCATCATTAGCATCGAAGAGAGGATTAGAGAAAGTCACGGAATTATCACAAAAAGGCAAATCACACTCTTTGTCACTGTCGGACGTATCCTCGGACTCACATGGGATTGGGACAAGGTCCTCAACACTAGACTTTATGAATTCGTCTAATTCCTTTTCAGGAATAGTGCTAAGATTCTCATCCCCCATGATGAGAGAGTCCTCGGGCTCCATAGTCGGTAAGACGGGTGTGATTGCAATAGACGGAGGTATTTGAGAAACAATTTCATTCAAAGGAATAGTACTCTCCTCGTAATCATCGTCATCATAAAAATAATTGAAACGTCACGGAGGCTCGATAGTATAAGTACTAAGATTAGCCGCCTGCTCAAGTTGCCGAAGCTCTTTCTTTTTATTAATTTTGATACTCATTCCATTGAATTTTCTCATAACCTCATCAATCATAATTTCACATCCCCTTCTATAACGAATATCTATTTTCTCATTTCGATAATCTTTAATCTGAATTTGATTACTTATACATTGCATTTCATCTAAATACTGCTGCTTCAGATCCTCCATAACTTGGATACTCATTTCTTGAGGAGGTGATTGATCGATATTAGCCGCTTGCTTTTGTTGAATTACCATTTCACAAAATGATTGCATCATGTTGAGAAGATTATTCTATGACTCATCTATATATCCCATCTATCATGTACATCACTTATCTTTCGCTGATTAAGGTCTTCTTGATGATCGATGGAATATTGCGGGGGTTGGTCAAAACCGAAATAGTTAGAATTATGCTCAAAGTGGTTTTGATTCATCGGTTGACATTGAAAACTTCCATGAGGACCCCCACAGTTTACACAACAAAGATATTGTTGTGGAAAACTTGGTGAATTTTATAGATAATTATTACCAAAGTTTTGATTGTAGCACGGTTCCTGCTCATAGACAAGCGGTACCCGTAGTGGACAATCATAACCGTAGTGAGAATCATTCCCACATAACTCACACGAGTATGTTTCGTACTAGGGTTGTGGAGGGTGGGTGAAAACGTTTGGAAGATCATTGAAAGAGTTTGGATTAGGAGCATCAATGGATGAATTTTCATCTCTTGAAGCACAAAACAAACAAAATCTTTCTTTAAGATTATATCCATGTAACATCCCGTAATAAAATTTGATTCTCGTTTCGTTAAGTAAAAGTCATGTACTGCAAGTTTGAAGGTTTACCGATAATTTTCAACGAGAAGTCATCTTATGATCGTCAATGCATTATTTTTGTCATAGAAAGTTTAATTCGCACGCGAATATCACCATTATTACACTGTGCCTAAAAGGATATTTTAGAACGCGTAACGGTAAAAACCATACTTATTTCACTTTTGTAAAACGAGGCCATTTACTTTTAACACTTCACAAAACCTTATACATACAACTTAATAACCATGACAACTATAATTAAGTTCAACATAAATAAAATAAATTACATACATATGCACATGAAAGGTCCAACATCAGATATATATGTACATATGAATGTACATAATTCAATATACAATAATAATGGAACATTATCATCACAAATCTTACACACTACCCTACTACTTTATGATTTTGAACATTTCCATCATGTGATACGTATTACAAACCTGGTACAATTTGAAATGAAAGAAATAGTAAGATTCTATATTAGTATTAGAGAAGAGGCATAATGACTAACAATATTAGAATCATCACACTGATGCAACAATGTGTATAGTATACCTTCACATGTAATTTATCAGTAACTAAGCCAACGATGCGAGTATAAATCAGGAACCATTCATGAGCAAATGTATTACAACTAAAATCTAAAAACACTAAACAAACTATTTGGTTCAAGATCAATTTTCATTGAGTGCAAGAGCTAAGTGGGTGTCGGCTTTTGAAGAAGTAGCAACCAAGTTTGACCTTTTACCACCATCCTTTCTTTCTCAACGTCATTCGACAAGCTTAGACCTCGGTAAGTAACCCTCGCGGCTTAACACCTAACCTTATTATGTAATTCACATTTATAAGCATGCATTCGACCTAAAAATCAGGGCACGTCTAGCCGTGGCAAGCTAGATGAAGGCGTCGGCCTTGTACGTAGGTACACAACCACATGGAACAAACCATGCAAGGTTCGAATGCGAACATGCATGTAAAGGCTGTGTCGTGCCATGCCAAAAATAAGTGAATCATAGTAACACTAGTAAACAACATATTATACGTAAGAAACTAGTAACGAAACCAAAGGAAATTATAACAACTTTAAAACCTGTACGAAAAAGGAGACGCATAAAAATGCTAGGGTTTTTGGAACAAGGCCTCGGGCTGCCACTATATTATAGCAGACCAAAAGCTACTGCCATGGTTGTATTCGTACCTAGACTCGTTGCCAAACCATTTTGTTCATCCAAAGCGCGACACAGTGTGTTGCCCACCAACTGTTGCAGCCAAATGGGATCGCGGAATAACTTCGACCGGACACACCTCTTATTCCGAACCTCACCTATCTCGGAACCAATCCTAGTAGCAGGGAACCATTCGATATACAAGAAAAAACCTAGCTATAACATTTAAGGGTGTAATGAAAAAAAAAAACATCATTTACGCTCAAAGAAGAGCACTATCGTCGTGTTGTTTTGAAACAAAACCCCCACTTGTCCCGCATGCTAGCAAGCAAACCATGGCAAGTTACTGCTTACACTGCTAATTGCGTTGCAACTGTGCTGCTACCAGGGGGGTGAGAAGATCGTCCCTGCACCTAGAAATGGAGCCTTTTAGTTGCTAGCTAAACAAGATGGAAACATGCAAAAATAGAAAGGAAATTAATATATATATATATATATATACATGTGAGTTGCTGCGTAATAATGAAACCGAAAATAGTGAGTTTGGAAACTCACTGTTGTTGCGTCATTTAGCAGCCAAAGAAGAAAAGAAAAAGAAGTGAACATGTGACACACACATATATATATATATATATTCATAAGAGAGCTTGCAAACACAAGACAAGTGGGTATAACCCACTGTCAGACGACAGAAAACAGAAAAGGGGGAAAGGGAAGAAAGAGTATGCCACATAGGATGGGTAACAATAATGCATGTATCACTTTTATAAAAGAAAAGCTTGCATAAAATCTTCCTTGACATGAAAGGCTTTCGGACGTACATATTTATTTGCGTCCTTGGGGTCGTCCCGTTTCAAGACTCAAACGAGATGAGGAAACTCGTTATCAAAAACGAGATTATTTATGGAACTAGAAAACTATAAATCAACGACTTTCGATAAGTACGGAGTAATGATAACGAAATTAATCTATAAACAAATTCAACGCGGTTTATAAAACCTATTTAACGTTAAAAATATTTTAAAGCTTGTTCGTGGTTTAAACATGGAAAGTCATAATAATAAAAGAGTATAAAATATAAAAGTTACATATATTGTATATATATTATTATTTGGAAAGTCAAATGATAAAAATATATTTTTCTGATAAGAAATTTAAACGAGTTGAGCGAACCGTAATATATAAACATGATAATTACGCAAATAAATTAATGACTTCGATGTAAATAAATAACCGCGATAAATATAAACCTAGTAACTTACAAATAATGTTTATATTTCTTAGATATAAAATCACACTAACTTGTAAATATAAGTGCGACACATAATAATATTAACAGATTCAGTATAGATACTTATAATTGTAAAGTCGTCACTAGAGCCAACGGTTTAATCAATACTTTGAAAACAGAAGACGTTAACTCCTAAACGACAATACCCTTTTGACCAATTGCATAATTTACTGAATACATTAATTTTAGATTGTAAACTCAGTAATTGTTATAATTACATAGGTGTTTGACTAAGTCGCTAATTGACGTGCCTTAATTTCCTTACCAATCTCTAACGATTAACCGTCAAGGTGAGTTTTCATAGCCCCTGCTCTACTGTTTTAAATCATCTTTTGGGGTGAGAACATTGCTTATTTCAAACGTGTAAATACAAGTACAATTACTCATTACTAATTGGTCTAAGTCCCGATTTAACCCAAGTTGCTATATTTGCCTGATTTATCATGAACCGTCAATCTTTATGAGCGCATATGTTATGGATAGATCTATCGGGAGTGACATCCCTGTTTGTCTTGGACTGACATTAGTCAAGCAAACATAGTTTCATTTGAGTCAGACTACGGGTGTCCCGGGTTAGACACCTGCAAGGACATTCATTTATTGTTGGTATATGTTAATGCTTCGGTGTCATGAGCTTAGACAATAGTAATGCAATTTATATGACTTTGTATCTGTTATATTGTCATATGTGGCTGAAATCTTGTGATTCATAAACACTACATTTTCTACTTAAACAAACATATGAACTCACCAACTTTATGTTGACACTTTAGCAATATTTTCTCAGGTATTAAGAATGAAGATGCTATATGAAATCTCATGCATTGCAGTCATTTTCCAGTTATCTGAAGATCACTTGTACTATTTAAAAACGATGTCGTATTGTCTATTTTATGCTTCCGCTGAATGTTAAACAATTTATTATTTCCTAATTCAAGTGATCCGTTTTCTTAAAACGTCTCATATAGAGGTCGTTCTGTATTGCTTAGAAGTATGATAATCATGAAGTCACACTCCCTCGGTTGCCATTATACTCTGATATTTTGGGGGTGTGACAGATTGGTATCAGAGCTCTGAGTTATAGAGAACTAGGTTGCATTAGGTAGCACTAGACTATAACTACTTATCTGCTTAACATGCTTATTATGCTTCTATTGTCTGTCATTGCTGGTTTCTCAATATGGGGTACATAGGAATCAACAATCAAAGGAGTACATATATATTAAAATGGGATACATGTGAAATAGACATATATGAGATACATATACTTAATATGGGTTACATGTGTATTAAACATATACATATACTTAATATGGGTTACATGTGCATTAAACAAGCTTAACTACGCGTATTTTGAAACATACCTATATCCTTATTTCATATTTTCTTGTCTCAGCAACATGTCGAACCCGGATGAATTGAGACACACCGATAACACTACACTAGTACCTCCCAGATTCCCCGACACACTTCCTCAGGTGTACCACAGGAGACGTCCTACTCTAGGATTACTTATTTTGCCGTCTGTATCACCATTTCCCCCAACTATCAGACGTACCGCTCGTATATCTATTATTAAGCCAAATCTTGCTGAACGTGCCAGGATTTCTGCTATCAACCTTGAATATTACCAATTTGATCCTCTTACTCCACCACCCTCACCTTCATCCCCATTCACGATGGCTGCTTACCAGCGGATGATTTCTGAAATGGACCCCACCCAGAGAGAGGAAGCTCTAACAGAAACTGGTCAGAATTCGGTGCCTGTACCTGAGACAACCTTGACCGTATGCACAACGCGCCTTAGAGGACAGTTGCATACCATTCTCGAGGACATGGACCGTTACCCAAATGCCTGTTTAGAGGAGTTAGAAGCCTTCATGACACTGTGGGATGTGAAGCCCCGAGTTGAGGAAAGTTCGTTGGAGACACTATCGATGGACGAATTGATTACTCAACTTAGGCAAATGTGTGAGGATGCGGAGGATCGTGCTAGTAATGCTCAGGAGGAAGCACGACAGAAGAGGAAGGAGGCACTCGAGGAAGTGGTCCAGCAAATCTACCGTACCAACAACTAGTTTTATTTCTGTCTTTTGTATAACCACTAAGCTATGGGTTTGTCACGGCTAGTGAACTCTTGTATTCCCGTACTCTTGGAAATAAACATCGTGTTTGCGAATAATAACAGTATTGATTTCAAAAGACATGCCCATTTGTAGTAACATGAATATCCTTACGCATATAACTTTCATGCATGTCATAACTGTCATTTTCATTGTCCCTCTTATAGAAAATGGCACCCGGACGACGCCCAACTGTCAACCGGAACCCTCCAGTCAACCGTTCGACCAACCGAAACAATGTGGATATCAACAGTGGCATTGACACTCAGATGCTCAACCAGCTCATTGCCACAAGAGTTGAAGCACTCACAGCTGCCGCAGGACTCCATGTATGCAAGCACTCAAGAAGAAAACAACCAAGGACCAACCTCTTCCAAACAAGACCATGCAACTACAAGGAATTCCGTGCAGTCATGCATGAAAACTTCCGAGGTACTGAAGGTGCTGTAGGCTTAACCCGATGGTTTGAGAAACTAGAGATGCTCAATTTGGGATACAACGTTGCAGAAGGGACCGATGTCAAATTGCTTATCTAGTCACACTGCTAGATGGTGCTTTAACTTGGTGGAACGTGTATGTTCGTTCTGTTACTCTCGATACCGCTCATGCCACACCTAGAGCGATATCCAAGCTATGTTCATTTGAGTTACTGCCCTAGAAATGAAATCAAGCAAATGGAAAATGAGTTGTGGAACTTAAAAGTGAAGGGTACAAACCTTACTGCCTACAATCAACGTTTCCAAGAACTCATCCTCTTATGCCCTGAAATGTACCCACTCCGACCGGCGTTTGGAACGTTACATCCGATGGTCACTTTGAGCATCAAGGGTAACGTAACCTCGTCCAAACCAGTAGACTTGCATGAAGCAATTGACATGGCTCAAGGTTTGATGTACCAAGTGGTCCAAGAGTTAGGAGAAAACTCGGGCGACAAACGGAAATGGAACGGAAACCACTACACCCACAACCCCAACAACACCAACAACACTAGCAACCTCAACCCGAACAAACGCCCAGAGACAGCAAGGGTGTTTACAGCCGGGCAAGGTTCTTATGCTGGCAAGTTACCTCACTGCGGAAAATGTGGACGACACCACACTGACGCATGCCCTCCTGCTTGTTACAACTGTGGAAAGGCAAGACATAAGGCCAAAGACTGCCGAGCTCCACCTCGTCCCGCAAACCAAAGAGGACCAGGAAGCCAAGGAGGATAGGGAAGCGATGTCACTTGTTTCGGATGTGGCGAAAAAGGACATTACAAGAACAAGGTCCGAACAATGGGAACAGGCAGTGGAAATCAAAATCCGAGCAACCTGCAAAACCCTCAAACAATCAAAGGCAGAATCAAGGAACACTAAGGGTAATAACCAGCATCCATCATACTCCAGGAGGACCGTAATGCACTTGGCTAGAGTATACAGCCTATGTGCTGAAGCTGCGGTGAAAGATAACAACGTGGTGAATGGTACATTCCTGATCAATAATGTCTTTGCTTCAATACTATTTGACACTGGTGCTGATAGAACTTTGTGTCATATGCTTTCAGTAAATATATAGACATCCTTCCTACCACCCTAGATACTAATTATAGTGTGGAGCTAGCCGACGGCAAGTCACTAACCACAAATACTATTTTAAGAGGGTGTACTCTTAACTTGCAAAATCACCTGTTCAAAATCGACTTACACCTAATAGATCATAGGAATTTTGACGTCATCATCGGAATGGATTGGATGGCCGAACATCGCGCAGAAGTTATGTGTTATGAGAAGTACATTCATGTTCCGTACAGAAATGATATGCTGATCATACAAGGCGAAAGGAGCGGAATTAAAAGCGAATCGAGATTAGAAGTCATCTCGAGCATCAGGACATAGAAGTACATCGACCAAGGATGTCAAGTGTTCTTGATTCAAATGATTAAGGAAGAGAAAAAATAAATTCAAAGAGCGAATAGAAGATGTACCGTTTGTCAGATACTTTCCGAAGTATTTCCTGAAGATTTGCCATTGGGAGGGGGGGGGGGGGGGGGGGGGAATTATTACCCCGACACACCAAGTAGAATTTCACATTGAGTTAATACCCGGAGCTGCACCTGTTCACCCGCAGCCATAGTCGTCCTTGCACCTGTAGAATGAAAGACTAGCCGAAACTAACAGGGAACTTTCAACAAAGGATTAATAAAACCTAATTCTGCACCGTGGGAGCACTCAATCTTGTTGTCAAAAAAAAATGGATTCTTTCTGATTGTGAAACGATTACCGATATTTGAACAAACTTAGATAAAAATCGTTATCCCTGTACCAAGATCGCTGACTTATTCGATCCAGTTTGCAAGGATCTAGCCTCTAACTAAAAAATTGACTTAAGGTCAGTTATCATCAGTTAAGGTTAAGAGAAGAAGATATACCAAGACTGCTTTCAAAGAAAAAAAAACATGATACGACACTATGAGTTCCGAGTTATGCCTTTTGGGTTGACCAACGCACCTGCGGTGTTCATGGATCTCATGAACCGTGTGTGCAAGCCATACTTAGATAAGTTTGTGATTGTGTTCATCGACGACATTCTCATATACTCCCACAACGAGAAAGAACACGAAGAACACCTGAAAACTATTCTGGAGTTGCTGAAGAAATAAAGAACTGTATGCCAAAATTTTCCAAGTGTTGAATTTTTGATCAATATAGTAAAATTCCTTGGTCACATGATTGAAAGCAGTGGCATTCACGAGGATCAGCTAAGATTTATGCTAGTATAAGACAAGGCATATCCAACCACTCCATTTGTGAGATTCTCCATAATCATAGGTCTCGGCAGAGATACTAAATATAATCAATGAAGGATTCACGAAAAATAGCTAAAGTCCAATGACTGAGCTTATACGCAAAAAAACAAAAGATTCGATTGGGGTGAAGAACAGTAAGAAGCTGTTCAACAATGAAACAGAAACTATGTGCTTGCACAAATCTTATCACTACCGGAAAGGCAGTGCAGATTTTTGTGGTGTACTTGTGAGCATCCATATAAGGGGTTAGGTGCGGGACTAATAGCAAGAGAATGAAGTTATTGCATACCGCCTCCTTCCAGGCAACGAAAAATCATAAAAGAACAACAACACTCATTATCTGAGTTAGGAGCGGTAGTGTTCGCCCTGAAGATCTGGAGACATTATTTATATGGCACGAAGTGTGTAGTGTTCACCGACCACAAGAGTCTACAACATATCCTAGACCAAAAGGACCTCAATATGAGGCAACGCCGATGGATAGAGCTCCTAAGTGATTACGATTGCGAAATTCGTTATCACCCGGGGAAAGCAAATGTCGTAGCGGATGCTTTGAGTCGAAAGGAAAGAATCGAACCATTGCGAGTAAAGAACCATTGTTTTATGACCATTGGCTTATGACCTTTCATCAATATCCTTTAGCTCAGAATGAAGCATTAAGGTTGAAAACATTGAGCAGAAAAGATGTAATGAAGGCCATGCTAAAGAAGTTGGAACCCGCTCTGATTGAACATTATGCTTGGATAATAAAAGTTGGTTTACCATGTTTACAGTGAACACGAGATCTTTGATTATACACGATTCTCATAAGTCCAAATATACTATTCATCCAAGACCGACAAAAATGGTACCATGACTTGAAGATGTTATATTTTGTGTCCATACATGTCAGGCTGACATCGCCACATATGTCAGCAAATGCCTGACTTGTGCCAAGGTTAAGGCTGAACATCAGAGGCCCTCTGGTTTATTGTCCAACCCGATATACCAGAATGGAAGTGGGAAAGATAACAAGGGATTTCATCACAAACAACACCAAAACGCACAGATTCGATTCAATTTGGGTCATTGTTGATCGTCTTACAATTCCTGCGCACTTTTTGCCAATGAGATAGACAGAGTCACACACTCAGCCAAAGTTGGCTGAGTGGTTACAACCCATGATAAACCCCATATGACCCATTTTAAGACTAAACCAAACACCCCCTTAATTTATAAAAAACGATTTTTTAGAGAAATAAAGGGTAGAACACTGATATTAAGTTGAGTTTAACAACCTTTACACATGGTTATGTAAGTCTAAACAGAATTGATGGCTTAATTTATACTTCAAATTTTTGATAAATGCAATAACACAAAAAACTCTTTATCTTTTATTAAAACTGGAAATAATACAACATAAACTTTAAATAAGCTGAATACAACAATTTTAAAGCAAACTTAAGTAAATTTACACTAAGAAAGAAAAAAAACAGGGATGGTTGCTTCGGGTTGTGTTCTCTTCTTTTATAGAGGCTCTCAGCCTTCACTTGGTCTTGGGATGAGCTTGTTGTGGAGTGTAGAAACTCTTCAAAGCAATCCTAGCCCTTCGTTTGGCCTTGTACACAATCTCACCATTAAAGGTCTTCGGGTTGTGTGATCTTTGCAAGTGGGAAGGGTTATAGGGGCAGGGTAAGGTGGGAAATGGTGAGGGGTGAGCTGTGAGTGTACTAGGGAGGTGGTATGGGCTAGAAACCGTGGGGAAGGTGGTTTGGGTTAAGTGCTGGGTGGTTGGTAGAAACCGTGGGGGTGGTGGTTTGGGTTTTGGCGGGTAAGCGGGTTGAGTACAGGGTTGTTGCACTGGTTTAAAAGGGATGTTTGAAAAAGATGCAACACTAGCCCCTCACCTTTCTTTCTCTTGTCATTTCATTTTAAGCCGAAAAATTCAGTTATAAAAGAGGTTTAGAAAGTGACATGTTTGGCCCTTGTGTTTTATAACAAAAGAGAATAAGAAAGGTTTGGGAAATTGCAATAATGGTCCCTGCGTTTTATAACTAAAAGAATAAAAGGGAAGTTTGGACAATTGCAATTTCAGTCCCTCTTTTAGTTTAAACCATTTTTCTTTTATAAAACCTATTTTAAAAATTGACAATTCTAGTCCCTAAGGTTTTGTAAAAAGGTTATTGGGCTTGGGTTTGTGTATTGGGCCCAATTGGGTTTGTGGGCTTGTATTGGGCCCAATTGAGTGTGTCTGGGCCCAATAAGGTTTAGGCTTAAGTTATTGGGCTTTTTAAGGCCCAATAAGGTACAGGTTTGGTTATTGGGCTTTTTCAAGCCCAATAAGGTTATGAAGTGGGTTTTGTGTGTACAATGGCTGAGATTGGCTGTAACTGGGCTAGGATTGGGCCTTCAAAGTCTTCACAGTCTTCATAGTTATACTATTGGGCTTTCCCGGCCCATCAGATGGGTTAAGATTGCATCCAATAGTATTCTTCAGTATTGACTCTGGTTTGACTGCTGATTCATTGTATTGACTCTGACTTTGGCATTTTTGGACTTTGGCCTTGATTTTGCACAGTCTTTTCCATTCCATGCTCAGTTTTGTCATTTTGGCTTGGTTTTCTGTCTTTTTGTTGATATCCACTTCCTGCACAATACAAATGCAAAACAAACATATATTTGGCAGTTTTTGTCTGTTTTTGGTCATTTAAGCTCGTTTTTAGAGGTAAAAGATATGTGTAATTAAGCACTTATCAATGAACAAATGAGTCACAACTAAAACTTGAAAACAATAAGTAAAATTATACGAGTCAATTTCAAGCTTCGTTGAGGGCACAAGCTAGGCGAACGTCGAGTTATAAAGGGGTGGAACAAGGGAGGATTAAGTTCTTTTGTCACCACCATCTTTCTTGCTTGAACCTCGGTACGTCGTCCTCATAGTTTATCATTTATATATCATTCGCCATGTAGTTTAACGAGACTTAGTTGTCACAATACTTGTACATGACCTATAACCCAAGCGAAGCTAATATACGTATGCATGCAAAGGTTTTAGTCGTGGCCTGCATAAAATAACAATGTATAAGTAACCGATGTAGACAACATATCATGCGTAAACCACTAGAAACGAACCAAGAAAACTTGTAAAGACTTTAAACATGCCGCGACCTCATGTTTGGGGCTCGTGTGGGGTTAGCAAGCCCTAGGGTTTCTTCGCATGAAAAATGAGGAAAACCTCATGTGGAACCTTCGACGAGCAGCATAAGCCTGTCCGCTAAACCCAAGCGAAACCACAGCCGAGCCTTGCTCGCTGTGTGTGCGTATCACAGCCGAGTCTTGCTCGCTGTGGGAATGTCATATACGCTACAATAAAGAGCACGCCGTGCATGTTATCTCGGCCCAAAACCCCACTTATCTTGCACACTAGTAAGCGAGCCATGGCAAGTCAACCACTTGCCATTCACAGCTGCGTTTCGGCATGAATCAAGAGGTCGCTTGGCGCCTCGGAACTTAACCACCCAGTGGTTAAACACGCCAGCCATGATCGTATACAAAATATATATAACAAATGCATGCATGTCGTTTCGTCGGCTGGGTAACAATAGATAGGAGGTCGAATGCAGTGAGTGTAACACTCACTGTTGTGGCATCTTTTAGGCAGCAAAAAGGAGAAAATAGGAACGAAGAAAAGCGTGTACTACATATATATACTTATGATAACCTATGTGATGAAGAAGAAAGACATAAGCCAAGTGGGTGCTACCCACTGTCGGACGACAGAAAACAAAGAGAAAGGAAAAGCAACCATGTGATCAATTATATATATATATACATGAAGGTAGAAAGTGACACAGATTCAAGTGGGTGAAACCCACTGTACTCGTCGGCAGAAAACATAGAAAGGAGAAGAGTAGGTGGCCATGTGGGGTTTAATAATAAAAAAGGAATACATGTGATAAAACTAGTATATGATTAAACTTGCATTTCCCTTTAATATCTTGACGTAAAGAAATATGAGTACATGCACCTTTTCGAGTCTATAAATTGTCCTCGTCAAGTCTCAAACGAAACAAGTAAAGGAGTTCCTCGAAAGGTTATAAAACAACGATTTTGCGTCAAACAAGGAATAATGATAACGAGATTCATTTAACGCGATTTATAAAACTTACTTAACGTTAAAGGTATTTTAAAGTTCATTCGAATTTTTTACGTCAAACAAGGAATATATATATTAAACGAGTCGAGTTAACCATGAGATGTAAAATTAATAACTTCCCAAATTAAGCAACGAAGACAATATAAATGGATAAACACGACGAAAAAATATATCTATACTTAGTAACTTACCAATATTGCTTGTATTTTCTTTAGATATAAATCACATGGACTCGTGAATATAACTTTCGATGCATAATAGTATAGATTTCTGTATAGAAATTTAAAATCGTAAAGCCATCCCTAGAGCCAATGGTTTAATCAACACTTTGAAAACGTAAAGACGTTAATTCCTAAACAACAATACCCTTTGACCAATTTCATAATTTACTGCATACATTAATTTTAGATTGTAAACTCAGTAATTGTTATAATTACTTAGGTGTTTGACTGAGTCGCCAATTGACGTGCCTCGATTTCCTTTCCAATCTCCAACGATTAACCGTCAAGGTGAGCTTTCATAGCCCCTAGTCTACTATTTTAAATCATCTTTTGGGGTGAGAACATTGCTTATTTTAAATGTGTGAATACAAGTACAATTACTCATTACTGATTGGTCTAAGTCCCCCAAGTTGCTATTTGCCCGAATTATCATGAATCATCAATCTTTGTGAGCGCGAATGTTATGGATAGATCTATCGTGATTGACAATCCCTGTTTGTCTTGGACTGACATTTGTCAAGCAAACACAGTTTCATTTGAGTCAGACTACGGGTGTCCCGGGTTAGACACCTGCAAGGGCATTCATTTATTGTTGGTATATGTTAACGTTCGGTGTCATGAGCTTAGACAATAGTAATGCAATTTATATGACTTCGTATATGTTATATCATCATATGAGGGTGAAATCTAGTGATTCATAAACACTACATTTTCTGCTTAAACAAACCTATGAACTCACTAACTTTATGTTGACACTTTAGCAATGTTTTTCTCAGGTATTAAGAATGAAGATGCTATATGAAGTCTCATGCATTGCAGTCATTTTTCCAGTTATCTAAAGATCACTTGTACTATTTAAAAACGATGGCTTATTATCTATTGTATGCTTTTGCTGAATGTTAAACAATTTATTATTTCCTAATTCAAGTGATCCGTTTTCTTAAAACGTCTCATATAGAGGTCGCTCTGTGTTGCTTAGAAGCATGATAATCATGAAGTCACACTTCCTCGGTTGCCATTATACTCTAATATTTTAGGGGTGTGACAGATTGGTATCAGAGCTCTGAGTTATAGAGAACTAGGTTGCATTAGGTAGCACTAGACTATAACTACTTATCTTCTTAACGTGCTTATTATGCTTCTACTGGCTGTTATTGCTGATTTCTTAAAATAGGGCACAAAGGAATCGACAATCAAGGGATTACATATATATTAAAATGGGATACATGTGAAATAGACATATATGAGATACATATACTTAATATGGGTTACATGTGTATTAACCATATACATATACTTAATATGGGTTACATGTGCATTAAACAGGCTTAACTATGCGTATTTTGAAATATACCTATATCCTTATTTCATATTTTTTTGTCTCAGCGACATGTCAAACTCGGATGAATTGAGACATACTGATAACACTACACTGGTACCTTCCAGACACACTCCCTCAGGTGTACCACAGGAGACGTCCTACTCTAGGATTACTTATTTTCCATTTGTATCACCATTTCCCCCAACTATCAGACGTACCGCTCGTATATCTATTCCACGTATTGAGCCAAATCTTGCTGAACGTGCCAGAATTTATGCTATTAACCTTGATGATTATCAACTTGATCCTATTACTCCACCACCCTCGCCTTCATCCCCATTCACGATGGCTGCTTACCAGCGGATGATTGCTGAAACGGACCCTACCCAGAGGGAGGAAGCTCTAACAAAAACTGGTCAGAATTCGGTGACTGTACTTGAGACAGCCTTGACCGTATGTACAACGCACCTTAGAGGATAGTTTCATACCATTCTCAAGGACATGGACAGTTACCCAAATGCTAGTTTGGAGGAGTTAGAAGCATTCATGACACTATGGGATGTGAAGCCCCGAGTAAAGGAAAGTTCGTTGGAGGCACTATCGGTGGACGAATTGATTACTCAACTTAGACAATTATGTGAGGATGCGAAGGATCATACTAGTAATGCTCAGGAAGAAGCACGACAGAAGAGGAAGGAGGCACTCGAGGAAGTGGTCCAGCAAATCTACTGTACCAACAACTAGTTTTATTTCCGTCATTTGTATAACCACTAAGCTATGGGTTTGTCACGGCTAGTGAACTCTTGTATTCCCGTACTCTTGGAAATAAACATCATGTTTGCGAATAATAACAGTATTGATTTCAAGAGACATCTCATTTGTAGAAATATCTTTACACGTATAATTTTCGTGCATGTCATAACTGTCATTTTCACTGTCCCTCTTATAGAAAATGGTACCTGGACGACGCCCAACTGTCAACCGAAACCCTCTAGTCAACCGTTCGAGCAACCGAAACAATGTGGATATCAACAGTGGCATTAACACTCAGATGCTCAACCAGCTCATTGCCACAAGAGTTGCTGAAGCACTCGCAGCTGCCGCTGTGACTCATGCTGCAAGCACTCAAGAAGAGAACAACCTAGGAAGCAACTCTTCCTAGAACAAGACATGCAACTACAAGGAATTCCATGCAGTCATGCATGAAAACTTCCGAGGTATTGAAGGTGCTGTAGGCTTAACCCGATGGTTTGAGAAACTAGAATCTCAATTTGGGATTAGCAACGTTGCAGAAGGTGACCGAGTCAAATTTACTTCTAGCACACTGCTAGATGGTGCTTTAACTTGGTGGAATGTGTATGTTCATTCTGTTACCCTCGATACCACTCATGCCACACCTTGGAGCGATTTTAAGGCTATGTTCATTCGGAAGTACCGCCCAAGGAATGAAATCAAACAAATGGAAAACGAACTGTGGAATTTAAAAGTGAAAGGCACAAACCTTACTGCCTACAATCAACGTTTCCAAGAACTCATCCTCTTATGCCCTGAAATGGTACCCAACGCCGACCGGTTGTTGGAACGTTACATCGAAGGTCTACCTTTGAGCATCAAGGGTAACGTAACCTCGTCCAAACCAGTGGACTTGCATGAAGCAATTGACATGGCTCAAGGTTTGATGTACCAAGTGGTCCAAGAGTTAGGAGAAAACTCGGGCGACAAACGGAAATGGAACGGAAACCACTACACCCACAACCCCAACAACACCAACAACACTAGCAACCTCAACCCGAACAAACGCCCAGAGACAGCAAGGGTGTTTACAGCCGGGCAAGGTTCTTATGCTGGCAAGTTACCTCACTGCGGAAAGTGTGGACGACACCACACTGACGCATGCCCTCCTGCTTGTTACAACTGTGGAAAGGCAGGACATAAGGCCAAAGACTGCCGAGCTCCACCTCGTCCCGCAAACCAAAGAGGACCAGGAAGCCAAGGAGGACAGGGAAGTGATGTCACTTGTTTCGGATGTGGCGAAAAAGGACATTACAAAAACAAGTGTCCAAACAATGGGAATCAAGGCGGTGGGAATCAAATTCGAGGCAACCCGCAAAACCCTCAGAACAATCAAAGGCAGAATCAAGGGAACCCTAAGGGGAATAACCAAGCATCAACCAGTACTCAAGGAGGACGCAGGGCACCTGGCAGAGTATACAGCCTATGTGCTGAAGCTGCGGTGAAAGATAACAACATGGTGAATGGTACGTTCCTGATCAATAATGTCTATGCTTCAATACTATTTGACACAGGTGTGGATAGAAGCTTTGTGTCTTATGCTTTCAGTAAATATATAGACATCCCTTCTACAACCCTAGATACTAATTATAGTGTGGAGCTAGCCGACGGCAAGTCACTAACCACAAATACTATTTTACGAGGGTGTACTCTTAACTTGCAAAATCACCTGTTTGAAATCGACTTACTCCCTATTGAACTAGGAAGTTTTGACGTCATCATCAGAATGGATTGGATGGCCGAACATCGCGCAGAAATTATGTGTTATGAGAAGTACATTCGTGTTCCGTACAGAAACGATATGCTGATCATACAAGGCAAAAGGAGCAGAATTAAAAGCGAATCGAGATTAGAAGTCATCTCGAGCATCAGGACATAAAAGTACATCGACCAAGGATGTCAAATGTTTTTGATTCAAATGATGAAGGAAGAGAAAACCGAAATTCCAGAGAGGCGAATTGAAGATGTACCTGTTGTCAAAGACTTTTCAGAAGTATTTCCTGAAGATTTGCCAGGATTACCCCCGACATGCCAAGTAGAATTTCATATCGAGTTAATACCCGGAGCTGCACCTGTTGCACGCGCACCATATTGTCTTGCACCTGCAGAGATGAAAAAGCTAGCCGAACAACTAAAAGAACTTTCTGACAAAGGTTTTATAAGACCAAGTTCCTTTCCTTGGGGAGCACCAATCTTGTTTGTCAAAAAGAAAGATGGATCTATCCGGATGTGTATCGATTACCGTGAGTTGAACAAACTTACAGTGAAAAATCGTTATCCCTTACCAAGGATCAATGACTTATTCGATCAGTTGCAAGGATCCATCATCTACTCAAAAATTAACTTAAGGTCAGGTTATCATCAGTTAAGGGTTAGAGAAGAAGATATTCCCAAGACTGCTTTCAGAACACGATACGGACACTATAAGTTCTGAGTTATGCCTTTTGGTTTGAACAACGCACCTGCGGTGTTCATGGATCTCATGAACCGTGTGTGCAAGCCATACTTGGATAAGTTTGTGATTGTATTCATCGACGACATTCTCATATACTCCCGCAACGAGAAAGAACATGAAGAACACCTGAAAACTATTCTAGAGTTGTTGAAGAAAGAAGAACTGTATGCCAAATTTTCCAAGTGTGAATTTTGGATCAATACGGTAAAATTCCTTAGTCGTGTGATTGATAGCAGTGCCATTCACGTGGATCCAACTAAGATTAAGGCTGTTAAGAATTGGGCATCTCCAACCACTCCTTCGGAGATTCGCTAGTTCTTAGGTCTGGCAGGTTACTATAGGAGATTCATTGAAGGATTCTCCAAAATAGCTAAGCCTATGACTGAGCTTACGCAGAAAAACCAGAAGTTCGATTGGGGTGAAGAACAGGAAGAATCTTTTCAACTATTGAAACAGAAACTATGTGTTGCACATATCTTAGCACTACCGGAAAGCAGTGAAGATTTTGTGGTGTACTGTGATGCATCCATAAAAGGGTTAGGTGCGATACTAATGCAAAGAATGAAGGTTATTGCATACGCTTCCAGGCAACTGGAAATTCACGAAAAGAACTACACCACTCATGATCTGGAGTTAGGAGCGGTAGTGTTCGCCCTGAAGATCTGGAGACATTATTTATATGGCACGAAGTGTGTAGTGTTCACCAACCACAAGATTCTACAACATATCCTAGACCAAAAGGACCTCAATATGAGGCAACGCCGATGGATAGAGCTCCTAAGTGATTACGATTGTGAAATTCGTTATCACTCGGGGAAAGCAAATGTCGTAGCGGATGCTTTGAGTCGAAAGGAAAGAATCGAACCGTTGCGAGTAAGAGCCTTGGTTATGACCATTGGCTTGGACCTTCCTTCATGAATCCTTGAGGCTCAGAAAGAAGCAGTTAAGGTTGAAAACATTGAAGCAAAAGATATTGAAGGCATGCTAAAGAAATTAGAAGCCCGCACTGATGGAACATTATGTTTGGATAATAAGAGTTGGTTACCATGTTACAGTAACATGAGATCTTTTATTATGCATGAATCGCATAAGTCAAAGTATTCTATTCATCCAGGAGCCGACAAAATGTACCATGACTTGAAGATGTTATATTGGTGGCCAAACATGAAGGCCGACATCACCACATATGTTAGTAAATGCCTGACTTGTGCCAAAGTCAAGGCTAAACATCAGAGACCCTCTGGTTTATTGGTCCAACCCGATATACCAGAATGGAAGTGGGAGAAGATAACATTGGATTTAATCACCAAACTACCCAAAACGGCAGCAGGATACGATTCGATTTGGGTCATTGTTGATCGTCTTACTAAGTCTGCTTACTTTTTGCCAATGAAGGAGACGGACCCAACAGAAAAATTGACAAGGCTGTTCATGAAGGAGATAGTAGCAAGACATGTTATACCGGTGTCAATCATCTCCGATCGTGATAGCCATTTCACTTCGAGAGTTTTGCAATCTTTGCATAAAGCATTGGGTACGCAGTTGGACTTGAGTACTGCTTACCATCCTCAGACCGATGGTTAGAGTAAGAGGACAATTCAGACATTAGAGGACATGCTAACAGCTTGCGTGATTGACTTCGGAAATAGTCGGGATAGACACCTACCCTTAGTAGAATTCTCGTACAATAATAGTTATCACACGAGCATTAAAGCTGCACCGTTCGAAGCACTTTACGGTAGGAAGTGTCGATCGCCTGTTTGTTGGGCTGAAGTTGGAGAAGCACAACTTACCAGACCAGAGATCATTCACGAGACTACGGAGAAGATTTTCAAGATTAGAGATCGCATGCAAGCTGCACATGATCGACAAAAGAGCTATGCTGACAAGAGGCGTAGGCCCCTTGAGTTTGAAGTTGGAGATAAGGTTATGCTCAAGGTCGCGCCCTGGAAGGGTGTAATGCGATTCGGAAAACGTGGAAAGTTAAACCCTCGTTATATCGGACCCTTTAGAATCATAGAAAGGATTGGTCCAGTAGCTTACCGTTTGGAATTACCTCAAGAACTTAGTCGAGTACACAATGTATTCCACGTCTGCAACTTAAAGAAATGTTTGTCCGATGACACACTCGTTATTCCTCTGGAGGAAATCCAACTCGACGACAAACTCAACTTCGTTGAAGAACCTGTAGAGATAATGGACCGTGAGGTCAAGCAACTCAAACGAAGCCGTATACCTATCATTAAAGTCCGTTGGAATGCACGAAGAGGTCCAGAGTACACGTGGGAACGTGAGGACCAATTCAAGAGCAAGTACCCTCACTTATTCGAAAATCCACCAGCTCCTACAACGTCTTGATTTCGTGGACGAAATCTTCTAACCTGGGGAGGCTGTAACATCCCGTAATAAAATTTGATTCTCGTTTCGTTAAGTAAAAGTCATGTACTGCAAGTTTGCAAGTTTACCGATAATTTTCAACGAGAAGTCATCTTATGATCGTCAATGCATTATTTTTGTCATAGAAAGTTTAATTCGCACGCGAATATCACCATTATTACCCTGTGCCTAAAAGGATATTTTAGAACGAGTAGCAATAAGAACCATATTTAGTTCACTTTGTGAAACGAGGCCAAATTACTTGTAGCACTTTATAAAACTACCTACATTCAAATTAATAACTATGACAACTATGATAGAGTTCAACATAAATAAAATAAATTACATACATATGCACATGAAAGGTCCAACATCAGATATATATGTACATATGAATGTACATAATTCAATATACAATAATAATGGAACATAATCATCACAAATCTTACACACTACCCTACTACTTTATTATTTTGAACATTTCCATCATGTGATACGTATTACAAACCTGATACAATTTGAAATAAAAGAAATAGTAAGATTCTATAATAGTATTAGAGAAGAGGCATAATGACTAACAGTATTAGAATCATCACACTGATGCAACAATGTGTATAGTATACCTTCACATGTAACATTTTAGTAATCAATCAAAAACTTCGAGTATAAAAGAGGAGCCGTGCATGAACAAATGCATCACAACTAAAATTCTGAAATCAATAAGTAAACTATACGGTTCAAGATCCAGTCTCGTTGAGTGCAAGAGCTAAGTGAGTGTCAGCTTTTGAAGAAGTAGCAACCAAGTTCGACCTTTTACCACCATCCTTTCTTTCTCACCGTCATTCGACAAGCTTGGACCTCGGTAAGTAACCCTCGCGGCTTAACACCTAACCTTATTATGTCATTCACATTTATAAGCATGCATTCGACCCAAAAATCAGGGCACGTCTAGCCGTGGCAAGCTAGACGAAGGCGTCGGCCTTGTACGATAGGTACACAACCACATGGAACAAACCATGCAAGGTTCGAATGTGAACACGCATGTAAAGGCTGTGTCGTGCCATGCCAAAAATAAGTGAATCATAGTAACACTAGTAAACAACATATTATACGTAAGAAACTAGTAACGAAACCAAAGGAAATTATAACAACTTTAAAACCTGTACGAAAAAGGAGACGCATAAAAATGCTAGGGTTTTTGGAACAAGGCCTCGCTGCCACTGTATTTCGCGACCAAGCTACTGTCCATGGTTGCTTCGTACCTAGACTCGCTGCCACCATGTTTGTATCCAAGCGCGACACAGTGTGTTGCCACCACTGTTGCAGCCAAATGGGTCGCGAATAACTCGACCACACCCTTAGTTCCGACCTTCACCTAGCTCGTGACCAACCTTATAGCAGGGAACCATACGAGTTAACAAGAAAACCTAGCTAGTAACATTTAAGGGTGCGTCATTTACGCTGCAAGAAAGAGCACACCGTGCGTGTTGTTTCGAAACAAAACCCCCACTTGTCCCGCATGCTAGCAAGCGAACCATGGCAAGTTACTGCTGCCGTTGCAGCTGTGCGTGCTACCAGGGGGGCGAGAAGATCGTCCCTGCACCTAGAAATGGAGCCTTTTAGTTGCTAGCTAAACAAGATGGAAACATGCAAAAATGGAGCCTTTTAGTTGCTAGCTAAACATGTGAGTTGCTGCGGAAATAATAAAACCGAAAATAGTGAGTTTGGAAACTCACTGTTGTTGCGTCATTTAGCAGCCAAAGAAGAAAAGAAAAAGAAGTAAACGTGTGACATATATATATTCATAAGATAGGTTGTAAACACAAGACAAGTGGGTATAACCCACTGTCGGACGACAGAAAACAGAAAAGGGGGAAAGGGAAGAAAGAGTAGGCCACATGGGATGGGTAACAATAATGCATGTATCACTTTTATAAAAGAAAAGCTTGCATAAAATCTTCCTTGACATGAAAGGCTTTCGAACGTACATATTTATTTGAGTTCTTGTGGTCGTCCCGTGTCAAGACTCAAACGAGATGAGAAAACTCGTTATCGAAACCAGGATTATTTATGGAACTAGAAAACTATAAATCAACGACTTTCGATAAGTACGGAGTAATGATAACGAAATTAATCTATAAACAAATTTAACGCGGTTTATAAAACCTATTTAACGTTAAAAATATTTTAAAGCTTGTTCGTGATTTAAACATGAAAAGTCATAATAATAGAAGAGTATAAAATATTAAAGTTACATATATTGTATTTATATTATTATTTGGAAAGTCAAATGATATAAAATCACACGAACTTGTAAATATAAGTGCGACACATAATAATATTAACAGATTCGGTATAGATACTTATAATTGTAAAGTCGTCACTAGAGCCAACGGTTTAATCAATACTTTGAAAACGTAAGACGTTAACTCCTAAACGACAATACCCTTTTGACCAATTGCATAATTTACTGAATACATTAATTTTAGATTGTAAACTCAGTAATTGTTATAATTACATAGGTGTTTGACTGAGTCGCTAATTGACGTGCCTTAATTTCCTTTCCAATCTCCAACGATTAACCGTCAAGGTGAGTTTTCATAGCCCCTTCTCTACTGTTTTAAATCATCTTTTGGGGTGAGAACATTGCTTATTTTAAACATGTGAATACAAGTACAATTACTCATTACTGATTGGTCTAAGTCCCGATTTAACCCAAGATGCTATTTGCCCGATTTATCATGAACCGTCAATCTCTGTGAGCGCGAATGTTATGGATAGATCTATCGGGATTGACAATCCCTGTTTGTCTTGGACTGACATTAGTCAAGCAAACACAGTTTCATTTGAGTCAGATTACGGGTGTCCCGGGTTAGACACCTGCAAGGGCATTCATTTATTGTTGGTATATGTTAACGCTTCGGTGTCATGAGCTTAGACAATAGTAATGCAATTTATATGACTTTGTATCTGTTATATTGTCATATGTGGATGAAATCTTGTGATTCATAAACACTACATTTTCTGCTTAAACAAACCTATGAACTCACCAACTTTATGTTGACACTTTAGCAATGTTTTCTCAGGTATTAAGAATGAAGATGCTATATGAAGTCTCATGCATTGCAGTCATTTTCCAGTTATCTAAAGATCACTTGTACTATTTAAAAATGATGTCGTATTGTCTATTTTATGCTTCCGCTGAATGTTTAAACAATTTATTATTTCCTAATTCAAGTGATCCATTTTCTTAAAACGTCTCATATAGAGGTCGTTCTGTATTGCTTAGAAGTATGATAATCATGAAGTCACACGCCCTCGGCTACCATTATACTCTGATATTTTGGGGGTGTGACAGATTGGTATCAGAGCTCTGAGTTATAGAGAACTAGGTTGCATTAGGTAGCACTAGACTATAACTACTTATCTGCTTAACATGCTTATTATGCTTCTATTGTTGCTTTTCAATATGGGGTACATAGGAATCAACAATCAAAGGAGTACATATATTAAAATGGGATACATGTGACATAGACATATATGAGATACATATACTTAATATGGGTTACATGTGTATTAAACATAATTACATATAACTTAATATGGTTACATGATGAATTAACAGGGGCTTAAACTAGGTATTTTGAAATATACCTATTTCATTAATTTCATAATTTTCTTGTTGAGCAACATGTCGAAATCGGATGAATGAGGCACACGATAACCACTTCACTAGTACCTCCCAGGACTCACGGACACACTTCTCTAGGTGTTTCACAGAGTCATCTTACTCTCGGATTACTTATTTTGCCACTTGTATCACCATTTCCACAACAACTATTCTAACGTACCGTCGTTATATCTGTTTTACATATTTGAGCCAAATCTTGTTGAACGTTGCAGAATTTCTTGCTATACCTTGATGATTATCAAATTGATCCTCTTACTCCACCACCCTCACCTTCATCCCCATTTTCACTGGCTGCTTACCAACGGATGATTGCTGAAACGGACCCCACCCAGAAAGAAGAAGCTCTAACTGTCTACGGGACGGGAACTGGTCAGAATTCGGTGCCTATTCCTGAGACAGCCTTGACCGTATGCATGACGCGTCTTAAAGGACAGTTGCATTACACATTTCTCGAGGACATGGGACCGTTACCAAATGCTTGTTTGGGGAAGTTAGAAGCCTTTTTGTCATCTATCGGGATGTGAAGTCCCGAGTTGAGGAAAGTTCGTTGGAGACGCTATCTGTGGACGAACTGATTTCTCAGTTTAGACAAGTGTGTGAGGATGCGGAGGATCGTGACTAGTAATTGCTCAGCTACCTAAATCTCTGAGGAAGGTACGACAGAAGAGGAAGGAGGCACTCGAGGAAGTAGTCCAGCAAATCTACCATCAACAACAACTAGTTTTATTTCTGTCTTTTGTACAATCCTAAAGGCTAATGTGTTTTGTCCTAAGGCTAGTGACTCTTATATGAGTATGTGTATTACAAATAATAACAGTATTGATTTCAAAATACATGCCATTGTAGTTACGTAATGTCATAACTATCTATTTCTATTGTTCCTCTCATTGAAAATGGCACCGGACGAAGCCAACTGTCATGTCCGGAACCTCCAAGTCAAACCGTTCGACAACCAAAACAATATGGTCATCAACGTGGCATGACCACTCAGATGCTCGACCAAGCTCTTGCCTGAGAGTAGCATGAAGCACTCGCAGCCTGCCGCTGTTGACTAATTTGATTGCAAGCACACAAGAACGAGAACAACCTAGCGATCCGAACACTTCCTAGAATAAGACATGCAAACTACAAGGAATTTCTTGCGTCATGCACGAAAAGCTTCCGTGGTACTGTAGGTGTTGTAGGCTTAATTCCCCGGTTGGTTGAGAAACTAGAATCTCAATTTGGGTTTGAGCAAACGTTGCAGAAGGTGACAGATGTCAAATTTTGCTTCTAGAATTTTTTTATTATATTTAACACATCTGCTTAGATGGTTCTTTCAACTTGGTGGAAGTGTATGTTCATTCTGTTACTCTCGATTACCGCCTCATGCAACTCTTAGAGGTGTTTTAAGGCTATTTTCATCGAAAGTATTGCCCTCGAAATGAAGTCAAGCAAAGAGAAAACGAACTATGGAATTTAAAAGTGAAAGACACAAACCTTACCGCCTACAATCAACGATTCCAAGAACTCATCCTCTTATGCCCTGAAATGGTACCCAACGCCGACCGGTTGTTGGAACGTTACATTAAAGGTTCTACCTTGTGAAACACTCAAGGTAACGTAACCTGTACAAAGCCAGTAAGATTTGCATGAAAGCGATTGTAATTGGCTTCACGGTTTGATGTACATGTGGTATAAGGAGTTAGGAGAAAACTCGGGTGACAATCGAAATGGAAGAAAACCACTGACAAACCACAACCCCAACAACACTAGCAACCTCAACCCGAACAAACGCCCAGAGGCAGTAAGGGTGTTTACAGCCGGACAAGGTTCTTATGCTGGCAAGTTACCTCACTGCGGAAAGTGTAGACGACACCACACTGACGCATGCCTTCCTGCTTGTTACAACTATGGGAAGGCAGGACATAAGGCCAAAGACTGCCGAGCTTTACCTTGTCCCGTAAACCAAAGAGGACCAGGAAGCCAAGGAGGACAGGGAAGTGATGTCACTTGTTTCAGATGTGGCAAAAAAGGACATTACAAGAATAAGTGTCCGAACAATGGGAATCAAGGCGATGGAAACCAAATTTGAGGCAACCAACAAAATCCTCAGAACAATCAGAGACAGAATCAAGGAAACCCTAAAGGAAATAACCAAGCATCAACCAGCACTCAAGGAGGATGCAGAGCACATGGCAGAGTATACAGCCTATGTGCTGAAGCTGCGGTGAAAGATAACAATGTGGTGATGGTACATTCCTGATCAACAATGTTTATGCTTTGGTGCTATTTGATACTGGTGCGGATAGAAGCTTTGTGTCATATGCTTTCAGTAAATATATAGACATCCATCCTACGACCCTAGACACTAATTATAGTGTGGAGCTAGCCGACGGAAAGTCCCTAACCACAACGACTATTTTAAGAGGGTGTACTCTTAACTTGCAAAACCACCTGTTCAAAATTGACTTACTCCCTATAGAATTAGGAAGTTTTGACGTCATCTTCAGAATGGATTGGATGGCCGAACATCGTGCAGAAGTTGTGTGTTATGAGAAGTACATTCGCATTCCGTATGGAAATAATATGCTAATCATACAAGGCAAAAGAAGCGGAGTTAAAAACGAATCGAGATTAGAAGTCATCTCGAGCATCAAGACGCAGAAGTACATCGACCAGGATTGTAAGTGTTCTTAATTCAAATAATAAAGAAGAGAGGAAACAAAATCCAGAGAGGCGAATAGAGATGTACCTGTTGTCAGAGAACTTTCCGAAAGATTTCTTGATGAATTACAGGATTCCCTGGACACGCAAGGTGGAATTTCACATCGAAGGCTGATACCGAAGATGAACTTGGTTGCAACGTGAAACTATCGTCTTGCACCGCAGAGAATGAAGAACTAGGCCCGAAACAGCTAAAAGAACTTTCTGACAAAGGTTTTATAAGACAAGTTCTCTTGTGGGAGCACCGATCTTATTTGCAAAAAAGAATGGATCCTTCCGAAATGTGTATTGTATTCGTAGTTGACAAACTTACAGTGAAAAATCGTTATCCTTGCTAAGAATCGAGACTTATTCGAATCAGTTGCAAGGGTCCAGCTTATACTCAAAAATTGACTTAAGGTCAAGTTATCATCAGTTAAGGGTTTGAGATGAAGATATTTCCCAAGACTGCTTTTGGAAACACGATTCGGGACACTATGAGTCGAGTCATGCTTTTGGTTTGACCAACGCACCTGTGGTATTCTGGATCTCATGAACGAGTGTGCATAAACCATACTTGGTAAGTTTGTGATTGTGTTCTCTCGACGATATTCTCATATACTCACGCAACGAGAAAGAAACACGAGGAACACCTGTAGACTATTTGAGTTGTTTTTAAAGAAAGAAGAACTGTATGCTAAATTTTCTAAGTGTGAATTTTGGATCAATACGATAAAATTCCTTGGTCACGTGATTGATAGCAGTGGTATTTACGTGGACCCAACTAAGATTGAAGTTGTTAAGAATTGGGCATCTCCAACAACTCCTTCGGAGATTCACCAGTTCTTAGGTCTTGCAGGATACTATAGGAGATTATGAAGGATTCTCAAAAAATTGCTAAGACTATGACTGATCTTAAGCTGAAGAAAACAGATCGTTCGATTGGGGTGAAGAACAGGAAGAAGCTTTCCAGCTATTAAAGCAAAAACTATGTGTTGCACCTATTTTAGCACTACCGGAAGGCAGTGAAGATTTTATGGTATACTGTGATGCATCCATAAAAGGGTTAGGTGCGATACTAGTTCAGAGAATGAAGGTTATTGCATACGCTTCTAGGCAACTGAAAATTCATGAGAAGAACTACACCACTCATGATCTGGAGTTAGGAGCAGTAGTGTTCGCCCTGAAGATCTGGAGATACTATTTATATGACTCGTCAGTGTGTAGTGCTCACCGACCACTAGTGTCTAAACATATCTAGACCAAAAGGACCTCAATCTGTGGCAGCGCCAATGGATTAGAGCTCCTAAGTGATTACAAGTGCGAAATTCGTTATCCACCCGGGAAAGAAAATTGTTGTAGCAGTGCCTTGAGTCGAAAGGAAAGAATCGAACGTTGCGAGTAAGAGCCTTGGTTATGACATTAGGCTTGGACCTCTCCATTAAGATCCTTGAGGTGAAAAAAGAGCCAAGTTAAGGTTGAAAACATTGAGCAGAAGATATTGAAGGCATGCTAAAGAAATTAGAAGCCCGCGCTGATGGAACATTATGTTTTGGAATAATAGAGTTGGTTACCTGTTACGGTGTCACGGTGATCTTGATTATGCACGTATCGATAAGTTAAAAGTATTCTATTCATCCAGGATCCGATCAAAATGTACCATGTCCTGATAGATTGTTATATGGTGGCAACATGAAGGCTGACATCGCCACATTTGTCAGCAAGTGCCTGACTTGTGGTATGGTTAGGCTGAGACATCATAGGCCTATGGTTTATTGGTTCAACCCGTTACTAGAATGGAAGTGGGAGACGATAAAACAATGGATTTCGTCACCAACTACCCAAACCAGGCAGCAGGATACGATTCGATTTGGGTCATTATTGATCGTCTTACTAAGTCTGCACACTTTTTGCCAATGAGAGAGACGGATTCGACAGAAAAATTGATGAGGTTGTACATGAAGGAGATAGTAGCAAGGCATGGAATATCGGTGTCAATTATCTCCGATCGTGATAGCCATTTCACTTCAAGAGTTTGGCAATCTTTGCATAAATCATTGGGTACGCAGTTGAACCTGAGTACTGCTTATCATCCTCAGACCGATGGTTAGAGTGAGAGGACCATTCAAACATTAGAGGACATGCTAAGAGCTTACGCGATTGACTTCAGAAATGGTTGGGATAGGCATTTACCCCTAGTAGAATTTTCGTACAATAATAGTTATCACACGAGCATTAAAGCTGCACCGTTCGAAGCACTTTATGGTAGGAAGTGTCGTTCTCCTGTTTGTTGGGTTGAAGTTAGAGAAGCACAACTTATCGGACCAGAGATTATTCACGAGACTACGAAAAAGATTTTCAAGATTAGGGATCGCATGCAAGCTGCACGCGACCGACAAAAGAGCTATGCTGACAAGAGGCGTAGGCCCCTTGAATTTGAAGTTGGAGACAATGTTATTCTCAAGGTCGCACCCTGAAAGGGTGTAATGCGATTTGGAAAACGTAGGAAGTTAATCCCTCGTTATACTGGACCTTTCGAATATAGAAAGGATGGTCAGATAGTTACCGGTTTAGACGTATTCAGAACTTAGTCGAGTGCACAATATGTTTTCACGTTTGTAACCCTAAGAAGTGTTGTCCGATTGACACACTCGTTATTCCCTGGAGGAAATCAAACCGTGACAAACTCAACTTTGTTGAAGACCTGTAGAGATATGGACGTGAGGTCAAGCAATCAATCAAATGTCGTATACCCATCGTTTAAAGTCCGTTGGAATGCAGTAGAGGTCCAGGAATTTACGTGGAACGTTGAGGAAAAGTTCTAGAGCAAATTACCCTCACTTATTCGCAAAATTACAATATACCTTCGACGTCTATTTCGGATGAATCGCATAACATGGGGCGGATGTAGCACCTCGGAAAAATTTAGAACTTCTTTTCATTTTTATTGTAAGAAATATGATACCGCAAGCACTGCCAAATTTGCGTTATTTTCAAATAAAAAGTTATTCCTTCAAGCGAATTACAATATTTTACGCTATTGAGAGTTTTAAATAACGCGTATAAATCATCGTTTTTTGCTTTCGGATCTAAAAGGGTATTTTAGAAAACGCGTAACAACAAAAATCATATTTTATTTTTATTTTACGCCGTGCGAAACAAGGTCGAACGACTATTTTATTTTGTGAACCCGTCCATATTTCAATAAATAAAACTATAAATTGACAATATTTAAATATTCCTGAATAAACAATGTACCTTGACGTTTCACTACCTCAAACTCTAAATATACAAATGTGTATCCAAGTCAATCAGTGGAAAGGAATTCAAAATAAACAAGCTAACACCATCATTACATTCTTTCATCTAATGTCCTACACCTTTCGAAATTATTCAAATGCTTCGTCTTGTTCAATTTCAATTCAACAATAACATATATTCTCCTAATAGTATTACAAAAAGAACACATCATACAATTTGTATCTGCATTTAAATAGTAAAATGTAAATATTCTAAAACTTCATGCAAATTTGAAAGGCTTCAGGAAGCGAGCGATAGTTCAAGTATAAATAAGGAACCATGCATAAACAACTTTATCACAACTAAAACTTGAAAACAAGAACTGAACAAATCGGTAGGAGTTAGGTTTTCGCTTTCAAGGGCTAGTAATCGTCGGGTTTGAAGAATAGTAACCAAGGCTTTGGTCCGAACTCCTCGTCACCACCACCTCTCGTCGTCTAGCAAACACTTGGACATTCGTAAGTTTTTTTTAGTTTAGCAATTTTTATGCTATGTCATTTACCATGCAAGGTCCGTTTAATAAGCACGCATGAAAAGGTTTTGGTCGTAACATGCATAGAATAACGATGTATAATAGATTTTGTAAACAACGTATCATGCGTGAAAACCAATAAACGAACCAAAGGAAAATTTCAATAACTCTAAACACGAACATGACACTCTACGTTGGCTCACTAGGGACGAGTAGAAAGTATGGTTTCCATACGACTTGCTCGTTGGTTCACACCATGACCCCCGATACCTTAGCACCGTTTGCATCACGAGGCCCAACTTATGTTGCACGCAAATGAGCCTGGAAAGGGTGTTGTCCTAGCCAAAACTACGGCCCACGAGGGACGAAAGCCTCGTCCTTGTGGTTCATTACGTGGGACATTATTAACTAGGATACACTATGTGACATATGGAGAAACCCGCGAGGCGTTAGCTCTTTTAAATGGCGACTGCATAGCCTTAAAAGGAACCAAGCAAACACATTGCTTGTTGTTTCGTTCTAAGGCGTCGCACCCATCGACACCAAACTTGTATCGATAGCACGAGCCATGGCTAGTGCTATGCTGTTGCAGCCTGTGCGTCTTGAAAAGGGTAAAAGATAGACACTTGTATATTGAAAATGGAGTCCTTCGTTGCACTATCGGATGTAAACATGCAAAAATAATGGGAAAAATTGTTATTATGCTTTGGGTCTTGTTGCGAAGGAGAGGGAAACGAAAAAAAGAGTTTAAAAAAAACTCTCTGTTGTTGCGTCTGTTAAGCAGCAAAAAAAAAAGGGAAAAGACAGGTGGCAAAACTTGCATCTATTTATGAGTTACGTGATGAAGTTGTAAGATATAAAAGAGTACATTTTTTAGCAAGTTGACATAAAGATATTCATGCTACTTTAAATTATAAATTTTGATATATAGATAATATTACATGCGTAGCTATCGAACTCTCGGTTCGAGCTCCAATTGGGTTGGCAGCCTGTTAACGAGTATAAGTTAGAAACGATATTTTCTCGATGGTTTAGAGTTATTAACAATGGAACCGAACTTTTAAACAGGTAAACGAGTTTATCCCGGCTTATAAATTTTATTTACATAAAATTATTTTCAAAACTTATTTGAGTTTAAATTATGATTCTAAAAGCCATATGATTTAAATTGTAAATCATGGAACGTAAGAATATTAAATATAAGTAAATAATTTTTACAAAGTTAATTAGACGTTCTCACAAGAACTGCAAGACGAGACTTAAGTGACGACTAGAGTAGGTAAAAGAGCAAGATAAGCATATATATGTAAACCAAATAATTGGTAAATAATAGTTATATTTAAAAAAAAAAATTGTCTTATTTTAACTATGTGACCATGTGATTACAAGTTATAACACATATATTTATCAAATTAAGTATAAATACTTATATGTGCTTATTCGTGTAGCATCCCTAGAGCCAACGATTTGATCAACACTTTGAAAACGTGGAACGTTAACTCATAAACGACCATGCCTTTTGACCATTTGCATAAATCATTTCATATATTAAGTCTTAGAATGAACACTCAGATTTGTTTGTATAATTAGATTGGGGTTTGACTGAGTCACTATTGACGTTTCTTAATCCATTACCAATCTCAGACGATTCAAACGACAGCGTGAGTTTCATAGCCCCTACCTACTCTACTGTTTTAAATCATCTTTTGGGGTGAGAACATTACTTATTTTAAACATGTGAATACAAGTACAATTACTCATTACTGATTGGTCTAAGTCCCGATTTAACCCAAGATGCTATTTGCCCGATTTATCATGAACCGTCAATCCTTGTGAGCGCGAATGTTATGGATAGATCTATCGGGATTGACAATCCCTGTTTGTCTTGGACTGACATTAGTCAAGCAAACACAGTCTCATTTGAGTCAGATTACGGGTGTCCCGGGTTAGACACCTGCAAAGGCATTCATTCATTGTCGGTATATGTTAACGCTTCGATGTCATGAGCTTAGACGATAGTAATGCAATTTATATGACTTTGTATCTGTTATATTGTCATATGTGGATGAAATCTTGTGATTCATAAACACTACATTTTCTGCTTAAACAAACCTATAAACTCACCAACTTTATGTTGACACTTTAGCAATGTTTTCTCAGGTATTAAGAATGAAGATGCTATATGAAGTCTCATGCATTGCAGTCATTTTCCAGTTATCTGAAGATCACTTGTACTATTTAAAAACGATGTTGTATTGTCTATTTTATGCTTCCGCTGAATGTTTAAACAATTTATTATTTCCTAATTCAAATGATCCGTTTTCTTAAAACATCTAATATAGAGGTCGTTCTGCTATTTCTTAGAAGCATGATATTCATGAAGTCACGCTCCCTCGGTTGCCATTATACTCTGATATTTTGGGGGTGTGACATCAAAGTACTTGAGTACTCATACGAACTATATTAACTAGGTTGCATTCGGGCGTTAGCGTGACGCGTTTTTATTTGGGATATTTCATTATCAATTTACTCACTCGAGGTGAGTTCATAGCCCCATGTTTTACTGGTTTTAAATATATTTTTGGGGTGAGAACATGCTTTGTTTTACAATTGGACGCAAGTAACTTTGAAATACTTACTGTTTTGGATATTGCATACCATGCAATACTTACTGTTTTGAATATTGTATACCATGCAATACTTACTGTTTTGGATATTGTATTCCATGCAAAAGTTACTGTTTTGAATATTGTATACCATGCAATACTTACCGTTTTGGATATTGCATACCATGCAATACACACTCTAAACAATTGCGGTCCTACACTCATACATTTTACAAACCTATGAATTCACCAACATTATTGTTGACGTTTTAAAG
>BQNB010016016.1:0-46216 GCA_026074375.1 Tanacetum coccineum
AAAAAAAAATTCTAAATTTTTTATTAGCCATTTAGAACTTAGGAAAATTAGTTTGGCTCTTGTAGGGTTATTTTTGCTCATTTTAAGTTTTAGTGCTCGCTTTTTTAATCCCGTTAACATTTTCATGTTTGATTTTAAATTTCTTTCATTTTTAGCTTACCTTTGTTTGTTTTTGTACTAAATTTGTAGAAATAGAAAACCAACTCAAAAATTTAGAACCATTCAAGTCATTGTCCAAACAAAAACGAGGTCTCAATTTCATAATTCTTGGGGTATAAACGACCCGGTGAACACTTACCGGATAACGTACGATATTTTCGTGTGATTTTTCATATTACCTTTGTCCTCAAGGGTAATTTTGGAATTTCAATACTATTATATTATACGTATACTATTGAGAATCAATCAGTGCTGTTGGGTATTTTTTTCTTAGCCCATGAGGATTAATAGCCTAACACATTGAGGCCCATCTTGAGTCTATTTAAGGACTCTTATTATTGTCGTTAGCAGTAAGATGTGTGAAGAGTTGTATGGGAGAGAAAAAGAAAAGAAAAGAAAGAAGATTTTTGAAGTAATATATCACCCAAATCCAACTGCAGTGTTTTTCTGATCACCGGAGATTGCACCGTCAGATTGTCACGATTTTTGGGCTGTAGCTTCCTGGTATCGAGAGGAAGGTTCTTGGTTTGGGGACTTAACCTGTTTGAACGATGGAAGCTAATACAAGTAGGATGGTTAGTTTGAATGGTTCTAATTATCATGTTTGGAAAGGAAAAATGGAGGATCTCCTTTATGTTAAAGACTACTACTTGCCTGTATTTACTACTGAGAAACCTGAGAACAAAACACATGCAGAATGGACTATTTTGCAAACACAGGTTTACGGGTATATTAGGCAATGGGTTGATGATAATGTTTTGAACCATATTTGTGAGGAGATACATGCTCGTACTCTTTGGATCAAACTTGAACAGTTATATGCTCGAAAAACTGGAAATAACAAGCAAATGATGAGATTAAAGTACACTGATGGGTCTCCTATTACTGATCACATAAATGCTTTTTAGGGTATTATAAATCAGCTTGCAGGTATAGGTATCAAGTTTGAAGATGAGATTCAAGGCTTGTGGCTTCTTGGTACTTTACCAGATACTTAGGAGACTTTTAGGACATCTTTTTCCAACTCTACACCACATGGTGTTATTACCATGGAATTGGCTTAAGGCAGTATTCTGAATGAAGAAACGAGAAGAAAGTCTTTGGGTTCTTTTTCACAGTCAGATGTCTTGGTCATAGAAAGGCGGGGGAGAAGTCAAAGCAGAGGCCCGAGTAACAAAGGTAATCATCGTAGTAGTTCCAGCAAAGGAAAAATTGCTAATGTTGAATGCTATCATTTTCAGAAAAAGGGGCACACGATGAAGTTTTGCAGACAGTTCAAAAAAGAGAAGAAGAAGAAAAACTACAACAACCAAAAGAACAAACACAAGAAAGATGATGATGGTGCTGACAATACTAAAGTAAATACCACCACAGATGAGTTCTTTGTTTGTTATGATTATGATATGGTCAACCTTGCTAATGATGATTCGAGTTGGATTCTTGACAGTGGTGCTACGTGTAATGTTGCAACATGAAAAGATTATTATTCATCTTACACACCAGGTGACTTCGGTGTTGTTAGGATGGGTAATACTAGGCTATTAAGGATTGCTTATATTGGAGATATTTGCTTGAAGTTTGACACGGGGATGGAATTGGTTTTGCATAATGTAAAATATGTCCCAGATATGAGACTCAATATTATCTCAACAAGCCTTCTTGATGAAGATGGTTACCACAACAGTTCTGGTAATGGTTTGTGGAAAGTAACTCTCGGATCCTTGATTGTGGCAAGCGGAAAAAAGGAATCCAAGTTCTACGTGACACATCCGAAGATATCCAAGAGCATTGTCAATGTTGTAGACAATGATGATATGACCGAGTTATGGCATAAGAAACTTGGTCACATGGGTGAAAAAGGGATGTCTATTCTTTATAAGAAGAATATGTTATCTGGTATGCATGATATCAACTTGAAGAAGTGTTCTCAGTGTTTGGCAGGAAAGCAAACTAGACTTGCTTTTAAGAGTCGTTCTCCTTTCAGAAGGGAGAACATACTTGATCTGGTACATTTCGATGTTTGTGGTCCCATGAAGACCAAAACACTTGGTGGGTGTTCTTATTTTGTCACTTTCATTAATGATCACTCAAGAAAGGTTTGGGTATATACCTTGAAGAATAAAGATCAAGTATTTGATGTGTTTAAGCAGTTTCATGCTTTAGTTGAGAGGCAGACAGGGAAGAAACTTAAATGTATTCGAACTGAATAAGAGGTACTCTTTTCTTTATTTAGTAATGTGACTACATTGGCCCTTTTGATTTGCCCCTTTTTGTAGAGAGCCATGAATTCAGGATCAAAAGACTCCACCGATGATACCCACAGTTAAATAGCGTTGCAGAGCGATGAATAGAAACTTTTGTTGAGAGAGTAGTGCTTGCTTTCCATGAGGGTTGCCCACTGCTTCTTTTTGGGGTGTGGTTGAATACGGCGGTACATGTTATTAATCTAACCCCTTGTGTTCCTTTGCATTTTGATGTTCTTGACAGGGTTTAGAGCGGCAAAGATGTTTCATACTATCATTTACGAGTTTTTAGATGCAAGGCATCTGTGCATATTCCCAAAGATGAAAGATCAAAGCTTGATGTGAAGAGTAAGCCATGTGTGTTCCTCGGGTATGGTCAAGATGAACTTGGGTACAGGTTGTATGATCCAGTTCAAAAGAAACTTGTTCGTAGCTGAGATGTAGTGTTTGAGGAAGATCTAACTTTGAAAGATGTTGAGAATGCTGAGAGGGAGACAATTCCTCAACATAAATATGATCTTATTGACTTAGATCCGGTTTCTCCTAAACATTTTGACTCACAGTTTAGAGATGATATTCATAATGAAGAAGAACATGATGAAGAATAGGGTGCTGATGATGTTGATGCTCAAGAGCAACCAAACTTAGATGAAGACGTTCATCCTGAGTTACCAGTACCTTATATGCCACCATTCCTTCTGCTTAGGCGGTCTACTAGAGATCATCATCCTTCCACCTGCTATTCTGCACATGAGAATGTTTTACTTACTGATGGGGGAGAGCTCGAGTGTTATGCAGAAGCTATAGAAGATGAACACAAAAAAGAATGGTTTGAAGCCATGGAATATGAGATGAATTCCTTGCATAAGAATGATACCTTTGAGTTGGTGAAGCTTCCTAAGGGCAAGAGAGCTTTGGAAAACAAATGGGTTTACAAATTGAAGACTGAAGAACATACTTCTAGACCGAGGTACAAGGCCAGATTGGTGGTTAAAGGTTTCAGTCAGAAAAGAGGTATTGATTTTGATGAGATTTTCTCCTCGGTTGTGAAGATGGGATCTATTCGAGTTGTTCTTGGTTTGGCGGCTAGCCTCGATCTTGAGGTGGAGTAAATGGATGTCAAGACAACTTTCCTCCATGGTGATCTAGATAAAGAAATCTACATGGAGCAACCTGGAGGTTTTCAAGTTAAGGGGAAGCAAGCACCGAGACAGTAGTATAAGAAATAAAAGTCAGTCATAGGGAAGCAAGGCTACCAAAAGACTTCTTTAGATCACTGTGTTTTGTTTCAGAAGTTTGGTGATGATGACTTTATCATCTTGTTGCTATATGTTGATGATATGTTGATTGTTTGCAAGAACGTTGGAAGAATTCCCCAATTGAAGCGAGATTTGAGCAAGTCTTTTGCTATGAAAGACTTTGGGCCAGCAAAACAGATCATTGGCATTCGGATTTTATGTTATAGAGGTGCCAAGAAGTTGCATATATCACAAGAGCAATATATTGAGAAGGTGTTGTGCAGGTTTAACATAGATAAAGCTAAAGTGGTTAGTTCTCCTCTTAATACCAACTTTAAGCTAACTAATAAAGATTGCCCTTCTTCCAATAAGAATATTGAAAAGATGGATAGAGTTCCATATGCCTCAGCAGTTGGTAGCTTGATGTATGCTATGGTGTGTACAAGGCTGGATTTAGCTCATGTAGTTGGTGTTATCAGTCGGTTCCTATCTAATCCTGGTAAGAAGCATTGGGAAGCTGTTAAATGGAAATTTAGATATCTGCGAGGTACTTCCAAATTGGGTATCACATTTGGAAATGGGAAACCTATGCTTGTTGGTTACACATACTCAGATATGGCTGGAAATAAGGACAACATGAAATCTACTTCTGGATATTTGATGACCTTTGCAGGGGGAGCTGTTTCTGGGCAATCTAGATAGCAAAAGTGTGTGGCATTGTCTACAACAAAGGATGAGTATATGGCAGCAACAGAAGCGTGCAAAGAACTATTGTGGTTAAAAAAGTTTTTGCAAGAACTTGATTTCAAGCAACAACGTTATGCGGTTCTTTATGACAATCAAAGTGCTATTCACCTTGCTAAGAATTCGATGTTTCACAAAAGAATAAAACATATTGATGTCCGTTATCATTGAATTAGAGATGCCATTGAAGATGGTATGTTTGAACTTAATAAAGTTCATACGGATGATAATGCCTCCGATATGTTGACAAAGGCTGTAGCAAGATAAAAGTTAAAGGTGTGTTGCTCGATCGCCAAGATGGCGAATTCATCCTCTTAGGCAGAAAAGGGGGAGATTTGTTGGGTATTTTTTCTTAGCCCATGAGGATTAATAGCCCAACACATTGAGGCTTATCTTGGGTCTATTTAAGACTCTTATTATTGTGGTTAGAAGTCAGACGTGTGAAGAGTTGTAAAAAAGAGAAAAATAAAAGAAAAGAAAGAACATTTTCGGAGTAATATATCACCCAAATCCAACTGCAGTGTTTTTCCGATCACCAGAGATTGCACCGTCAAATTGTCACTATTTTCAGACTGTAGCTTCCTGACATAGAGAGGAAGGTTCTGACCGTTGGGGTTTTGATTTTGAGGCCTAGAAGTCCATTTTCATACCTGGGCAGATTGCATCTTATTTGGTGATATTCTTCCTTTCTTGTTCTTTGATTGTTACCATATATCTTGATGCTTGATTCCAAGATTATGATGTTTGTTGTATACCTATAGTGTCATCTAGAGAAGACCTTGTGTACCTCTCCTTGTTGATAGTGGATTTAAGCGGCACTAGGTGTCCCATGGTTTTTGCCCGTTTTGGGGTTTTCCACGCTAAAAGTTTTGTGTTCTTGATGTGTGTTTGATTACATTTATTATCTGCTGTTTGGGGCTGATTTGAGACTGTTAGGGGCTGATTATAGTTGTTTTTAGTTTTTCCTATTTGTTTGCATCCTTATAAGTTCATACGGGTTTGGGTAAGTGTTGTCAAACGAAGGTTTTGCTTCCGCATTTGTGTTTATACCGTTGTGACCCATTGTTCTTACCCTTCACTACCTAGTGTGAGTGTGATGATCAATGCGTAAAAATGAGCATAACATTTGAAATTTCTTATAATCTATTTTCTTGAATAAGATTCACTATCTTGTAAGTCATAGACAAACTAAACAACAAAAGGATTCATATTAGTTAAAAGGGAATGGTGAAAACTAAAATAATCACATCAGGTAGTCCTCACGCAGTAAGCTTAAGGAAGTACTTACATCGTAAGACCACTCACAGGCTGCTTACTTTTCAGAAGCATACGTCGTGTAAACGTGCAAAAACATATCAAGCCTTTGATATTTTACAAATAAATATTTAACCAAAACTTTTAATCCCATCCGTTTTATACAATTCAAAATCATCAAGATTGCATTAATAAACATTATATGATTTAAAATCTAAATTACACTTTTAAAATTTTCTTAAAGCAAAACCTAAATAGAGTTTAAAGACTAAGAATATGGATTTAATGAAGAAAACATGATAAAAACACAACTCTTTAGAATCATCATATCAATTGGACAAAAATAACAATTAGTTCAAACCCTAATAAGAAAAAGAATCATCAAAAACTTAACCAAGAAAAAAAAGTCTCAAAAACTAAATAAACTCCTGGGTTGCCTTTCGGTAAACACTCTTATTTATTTAACGAGTCGTTAAGTTTAACTCATCATCGGCTATGTTGCTCCTTAGACAAGCCCAGACTCGTCCATTTCCTTAATTATGTCGGCTCTCATCTTGCACATATTCTCTTCAGTTCCAGTCCATTGCATGCTTTCAAAGAGCTCGACGTAATTGTACCTTTCAAATGGACTCACCAGGTATCTAGTAAACAAAAATTTATCTTCGGTTATAAGTACGGGACTAGAATAAGGTATTCCCAGTAGCTTGCACTTCATCTTCTAAATTTCCTCCTCTTCTGTGTCTACAAACCATTCATTAGGATTTAGGTCTAAATAATCTTCCATCATCTCCAAATCATCATCATCTAAATCTAATGTTTTGTAAACATCACCGTTATGATAAAAGTACTCTTTGACTACTTCTCGCACTCTTTTTTTCCTTGTGTTGACAAAGGGTGTCGGTATCCGGAGGCTCCATATAACTTCTTTTACCTGAATCATGAGATTTATACATTAATTATACCTTCATATATTCTATATTTTGTCATCGGATTCATCTTCGCTATTCAACTCTAACCATCGTTCAAATATCCTTGATAAGGTAATCCTATCTAGTTGACTAGGGTTAACGTACTCCAAACTAAGCCATTCCTCAAAAGTTGCACCATTTACCTCCATTTATTGGTACCTAGGTTTCTTATTCTCGGTGAACAAGTTTTCATTACATCGTAGGAGATAATCAACATCAAGGGCGTCATCGGCTTTCTCCCATTTCTTCATGCCGTGTGACCATGGAGGTTCACACACCGTGTGTGCATACCGGTTGCTTTCGTAACATAGCAAATATGTATATCCTTTGGAATAGCCATGGTCCTTATTGCTCGGTTGCTTTCGTAACATAGCAAATATGTTTTACATCATCGTGAATCAATGAACATCTATCTATAGCCTCTTCATATGACATAGTTGCCTCGATTTCACATATTAAAACATCTTCTATGATGTGGAGAAGGTTCAACAAAATTTTGTACAAATCGGTGCTTCATACCAGAAAACATCAGTTTCTATTTTGAAGACGCGTTTCCCATTTCCTGTTCATTCTACACACTAACATAACCACGTGCATCAAAAGTTTCAACAACATAAAGAGATGCATCATGTTTCACACTATCCGTTTTTAAATCTATCCATATTAACAATTATTTTCTCACCTCCTACTTTTATCGATACAATTTTATCATGTACTTCTATTCTAGCACGTGCATTGGCAAGGAAAGGGCGTCCTAGTAACATAGGTAGCTTAGGGGTTTCTTTAACATCAACTACGAAAAAGTCTATAGGAAATATGACCCTTCTACCTCAAATAAGACATTCTCGGCAATTCCGAGTAGATTTATTAAACAACTATTGGCTAGTTCTATTTTAATTTTATTTGTTTTAACCTCTTCAAAATCTAGCCTTTTAAACAATGATAACGACATCACATTAATGCTAGCTCCTAAGTCAACGAAAGCATTAATTTCTTTAATATTAGAAATAGAAAAGGATATATAGAAACTCTATGGATCTTCTCTTTTTGGTAGTAGGCCTTCTAAGATAGTAGATGTAGTGCTTTTTTTCAATGTAGCACTATTCACTTCCTCGATCTTATATTTGCTTGCTATAGCGTCTTCAAGTGCTTTTAGGCACCGTGGTTCCTTTTGCAAGGCTTCAACAATCGGTTCTTGATTTTCACATTGTTGACACTTTCCAAGCACATCTTTCTTTGACATTCCTTCATCATCCATAATCTTTCTTTCCGGAAAAGGAAGTGGTAATGTGCATTGCTCGACTTATGGTTTAACCACACGAAGGTCACATAGGACTCTTCTTCCTTGCCATGACTCGGAAAACTAGTTCAACAAAAGATAGACCACTAAAAGATACTCCCTCCGTCTCATATTAAGTGTACACAATGGAATCTTTTAAGTCTTTTTTTCTCAACTTTGACCATAAATATTTTTGTTTGTGTTATATAATATTGAACGAAAATTCTACAAACGAAAAATATATTCAAAACTCTATTCATTCATATATCTTGCATCAAGTATCATATAACATAAGAAGAAATCATTAAGGTCAAAGTTGAAGAAAAAAGACTTTGAAAAAGTCAGGTGGACACTTAATGTGGGACGGAGGGAGTAAAATTTTAGCATTGTTAGCAATTATAGTATTCGGCGCGCGTGAGCTTCGTTGAACTTGTAATCGATGGCATTCACTTGCATTTTACCCCATTGTCCCTGGTAGATGCTCCATCGAGTCTTTATTTGACCTCTCTCGTGAGCTGATCAACCTGATTTTTGAGGTTCTTTATGGATGCTGCTTGATTTTTCATTGCCAATTTAGCTTCAGTGTGGAACTTTATCATCATTTTGTCAGCTGTTGCGTGTCTCTTAGCAAATTCCTCAAGAGATGTTCGGTGATCTCCTCCTAAAGCTATGTTTTCGTTGCGAGATTAGTATGTTCCTTAGCACACTCGGAAAATCGTTAACATGATCTGGTTTTTTGACACACTCAAAGGTTAAACATCTCATAAATTTCCAAAAACTTCTCGACGTGTTTATTAGCATCCTCTTCTTCAGTCCGCTAAAGGGCGTTTCCCTCAGCTATTTCATAAGCATATAAAGAGACAAAAAGAGAGGTAGAGGTGAAGAGACTCTAAGAGAGGTAGAGGTGAAGAGACTCTGAGGTAGAGGAAGTAAATTAGATAATGTCGAGTTCTGAATCCTCATTATAATGAATGAGTCTTCCCCAAAAGGAGAACCAAAAGAACCTAAGTCCTAAGGCCCATAGAAGAAAAGAAAAGAGATCTAAATGCTAATTAACATCAGATCTACCCTTTTATTGTTTCATTAACTGGTAAATTATCAATATCTAGTTTTTATTTATTATTTATGGCAAAAATGCATGTTATTGCCATAATTTTCAATTATAACAATAAAGAAATGTACGAATGGGATCTAGCGTGTTTATTAAGTGTGTAACCCATAACACCAAATGAGGTTGACTCGTGATGCCACTGTTGGGATTTTACAAACTAGTTAACCAGTTAACTACAAGCACGCAGCGGATTATATTTAGTTTGAAATTAAAGATTAACACACATTTAGTTAATAAATTGTTAACCTTTAGTTTAATGAATAAATCAATAAGAGATCCAGATCTTAAAACTTCACAACGGTTATGTGGAGGAGCAAAAAGTTAGTTTTGAGAGACTATCGCTATTCCTGAGTAGAAGCACATTGTGTAATCATGGAATTGACGTGTTAGAGGAATTCATAGAAAGCACAATCGATCAAAGATTGACGGGATTTCCATTTATCGCTGCAGCCTTAACATATGATATATGTTGTTATTTCTTACGGTATTCAAGGTATCACGATATTGTATACGAATTTGTGTTGTGTAGTTCTTATAAACAACTGTATACAAATCCAACACTATCGCGATACCTTGTATTCCGCAAGAAATAACAACATATATCATATGTTAAGGATGCATAATTAGTGATAAATGGAAATCCCGTCAATCTTTGATCGATTGTGCTTTCTATGAATTCCACTAACACGTCAATTCCATGATTACACAATGTGCATCTACTTACGAAAAGTGATTTTTTTTCATTTATTCATACACTATTTTTTACACTTATTATAATTTTTTTCCGCTTATTTGTAACACCCCGATAATTCACATAGCAGCGGAAGCAAAGTCGGGGGGTATTACTACATGAATCATAGAAAACGACTCAAAAGAGACGTTTTGGAAAATTCAGTTATCATTCAATATCATATCAAAGTTTTACAAAAGGAGGTCCCAAAGTACATTGAAATCATAAAAGTTGAATGATAACAAGTTTGGACGCCTTCAAGTCCATGACACTCCGTGCCTTAAACTGGACGTGAGATAAACATGTTAAAAAGGTCACACAAAGGTTGAGTGAAATTCATAGGTTTGTAATGAAATGGTTGAATACAAGTCATCATAAGTGGTAATAATTGTACAATTACAATTATCATGAAAAACAGTATTATTGCTCTAAGCTCATGAACTCAAACGTTAAAATGGAAATCACCTCAGTGACATTATTGAGGAACAAATGTCCTCTTGGAAAGGTAACTTGCCAAAGTTACCCATTATTCTCAAATATAGCGCGTTTGATTACCTCATCTACAAGTAAACACAAACAGGATTGGTCAATTCCAATAGATCTATCCATAATATTCGCGTTCACACTTAAGTGATTAATGGTTCATGATTAAATGATATTGGCCGTAAAGGTAAACCTAGGCAATAATATATAAGGATAGCATACGATTGGAAAATACTTGTATTCATGGTTTATAGCATGTATCTCCCCACGAAGTTTAGAAAACATGTAAAGGTGGGACTATGAAACTCACCTTGATAAGGTAGTTGATTGATTTGAAATTTAATTCAAATAGAAGTAAACAGCCTCGTCACGCAACCTGGGGGAAAGGGGGGGGGGGGGGGGGGGGGGGGGGGGGGGGGGGGGGGGGGGGGGGGGGGGGGGGGGGGGGGGAAATTTATAATTTGTATGTGTATTTATTATGTATGTCAAGTCTTAGTTTTATATTTTAAAACTTTATTTCATAAAGTTTAACGTAAATATTAATTTGGTTTATTAGTTCATGAAAACGTCGTATTAGTGTTCGGGCTATCATAATCCAGAGGTCATGTAGTAAATGTTTGAGGAGCTAGGACATTTTAAATCGTAAATCCAGCAACTCGTCAAAACATTTACCCAAATGAAAGCCCCTCACATGAAATTCCCTACTAACGTGATACGTTATAGTTTAAATGATAAGATTTTATCATTTTAAGTTTTTTCAAAAGCTAGTGAATGATAAATTATGTTATATATATAACATAATTATTTTATGGTGATTCGATCGATGAATGATAACGACAAATGTATCGAGCTTTAATAAAATCGAGTCTTATGATATTTAAATATATTTTTACAATTAATATAAAAATATTACATTTTATACCCTTAAAAATATGAAAATGACAAAATATACCCTTGGTATATATTAATTTACAAATTAATCCTTTACTTTATATTTAAAACATTTAAACCTTTAAATTTATAAATTGGCAAAACAAGCCCATGTGGTTTAACTTTGGAGTATTTACATTTTTAGCCTGAAAGTTTACTAGTTTCAAAATGTTACGATATATACCCCTTTGCATGGTTCTAATTGCATATCAACTCCATAATCCATAATCTTTGTATTTTTAATTTTGAAATCGATTTGCAGCTTATAGCTTATTACTATAAGCTAAAATAAGTATGTTTTACGAGCTTGAAGCTTATGAAAAGAGCTTATCAGCTTAAAAATAAAAAATATACACGTTTGGTTTAGAAACAATAACCCGATGGGTTAGGGCTTTTAGGATTATTTTTAATGATTATAAAAGTGATAAGTTAGCTTATAGAAATAGCTTATTACAACAGCTTATGGCTTATAGCCTATTAGATTCACGAAAAGAGCTTTTAGGGTTTTAAAGGCGCGTTTGGTTTAGGAAAAACAAACGAGTAAGCTTAAGGTTTAGGGGCTTATTTCACAAGGTTATAAAAGATGGTTTAGAGCTTATTGAGACTAGAATAAGCTTAAGCTAGCTTGTTAGAGTTTCGCATGGAATAGGGTTTCCAAAATGGATTGATTTAGGGTTCGGTTAGGTTTAGGAAATTTTTAAAAGAGTTTAACATGCACAAATGATTATAACAAAGCTTAAACATGATCTAAAATGTGACAAGAGCTTATAGAACAAATTGTGGGTCTTACAAGAGCTTGAATTGGATCGAATTGGGTGAAATGGGTCAAAATGACTTGATATGGGTCTTACAAAACCTTAGAGATGAATCAAGAACCTTTTTCTTTTTATACTTTGGCTTCTATTTAGCTTAACCTTCCTTTATTCTCTTTTATGGCTTGGTTAGATCATCATTTGAGGTAGTATTTAATTTAGATGGCGAGTTAGGAAAGTATGCATGTATGCGTATACATATAGGCCAAGGGAGGAGTAGTGGCCAAGTTTTGTAGAGTAGTGGCCAAGCTATGTAGGAGTGGTGGCCAAGAGTTAGCTAGGAGTAACTAATGAGAGCTAGGATGTAGCTTAGCAAGGTGTAAGAGGTGGAGAGGGGTTCGGTTTACTACGGTGGTCACGAGTTGGTTTGCTTGGGTTGAAGGTGCACGTTGCTGCAAGTAGTGGAAAGGAGGTGAAGGAGGCTAGAAAGGTAGTGACAAGGTGGTGGTGAGGTGGCGGCATGATGGTGAAAGGGTGGTTGCTTGGTTTAGACCTAGTTCGAAACTAGTTAAGGGGTGTCGGGTTTGCTAGGGTTTCGGGTTAGGGTTTTAGGTTTAGCTAAGTGTGTGGAGTGAAATGGAGGGAAAAACTAGTTAAAATGTGATGCTAGAAAGACTTGTAATCTATGCTAGAAAGTTGAAACAAAAGCTCATAGAAATTGGAAGGAAAAATGCTTAATTTGAATGTTGTGCATAATCAACTTGTACTATGAGCTTAAAAGAATTGTACTATGGTTTTGGAGGGAAAAGATATTCAATATAATGCATTGGTAAATTGTACACTTGTATTGTATGTAAACATCTCATGTAATCGGGGTTTTGATATAAACGTTAACGTATAAAGTCCGTTTATAATAACGTTATAAATAGTACGTTAAATAGATAACGTATGGCAAAAATGGAGTTTAAAACATATTGCTTGATATATTATAATGTTTACTTGATATAAACGTTGATGAAATTGGCATTGGGTTGTTATAGTCTCCCAACCTTAAAAGAAATCTTGTCCCGAGATTTAGGTGGATGTTGAGTGATGTTTGAAAATGGATGTGGATATTTGGTATAAATTTGATCTTCACGTTCCCACGAAAATCCTGGTCCTCTTTTAGAGTTCCATCTTACTTTGACTATAGGGATACGACTTCGTTTCAGTTGCTTGACTTCTCGATCCATAATCTCTATTGGTTCTTCCACAAAGTTGAGTGTGTCATCGAGCCGAAGCTCTTTCATTGGAATGACGAGGGATTCGTCAAATAGGCATTTCTTTAAATTAGAAACCTAAAAGGTAATATGGACATTACTGAGTTCTTTAGGAAGCTCAAGTGTGTGTGCCACTGGGCCGACCCTTTTAAGGATCTTAAATGGTTCAATGTAACGAGGGTTAAGCTTTCCTTGCTTTTCGAATCGGATGACACATTTCCGAAGGGACACTTTTAACATAACACGATCTCCAACTTGGAATTCCAAAGGCTTTCACCTTATATTGGCATAATTCCTTTGCCGATCTCTTGCAGCTTGCAAGCGTTGTCAGATTTGTACTATCTTTTTGGTGGTTTCATGAATTATTTCTGGTCCCGTGAGTTAAACATCTTTAACTTCGGCCTAACAGACAGGTGATCGGCACTTTTGACCATAAAGTGCCTCGAATGGTGTTGCCTTAATATTGGCATGATAACTATTATTGTAAGAAAATTTTACTAGTGGTAAGTGTCTCCTATCCTTTTTCAAAATCTATAAGTGTCTTTAAGTGTTTGGATGGTTCTTTCACTTTGTCCATCTGTCTTAGGATGATATGTTGTACTCATGTCTAATTGAGTACCCAAAGCATTCTGCATTGACTGCCAGGATGTGAAATAACTATCACGATCCGATATGATGGATATCGGCACTCTATGCCATGAGACTATCTCCTTTATATACAACCTTGTAAGGGTTTCCATACTATCTGTTGCTTTGGTGGTGATGAAATATGTTGATTTAGTATGGCGATCTACAATGACCAAAATTGTGGAATGTTCGCTTGATGTTTTGGGAAGTTTTGTAACGAAGTCCATCGTTATTCTTTAACTCTATAACATGTTAAACACTTGCCAACATATTCAGCCATGATTGCCTTCATGTTAGGCCATTAATAAAGTTTCTTTATATCCTGATACATCTTATCAGAACCTGGTTAGATGGAATACTTTGATTTATGGGATTCATGCATGATCAAGTCCCTCAAATCACCAAAGAATGGTAACCAGCTTCAGTTCTTGATACATCGGGTTTCAGGACGTACTTCAAATGCTTTGTCCATTCCTCGTAAATTTTTAGCTTTGATGTTTTCTTCTTTGATCGCCTCAGTTTGGGCTTTGAGGATTTTTTATTGTAATTTTGGGTGAAGGGTCATGACTAATGCTCTAACTCGGAGTGGTTTGATTCGTTCCTTCCGGCTCAAGGAATCTACTATAACATTTGCTTTCCCATGATGGTAACGAATCTCACAATCGTAATCCGCGAGTAATTCTAACCAATGGCGTTGTCTCATGTTCAACTCTTCCTGATGAAGGATATGTTGAAGGCTTTTATGATCAGTGAACACAGTACACTTTGTGCCATACAAATAGTGTTTCCAAATTTTAAAAGCAAACATTACTGCTCTTAATTCGAGGTCGTGAGTGGTATAGTTCTCTTCGTGATGCTTGAGTTGTCAGGATGCATATGCAATAACTTTTTCTCTTTGCATTAACACCGCTCCCAGACCTTGGAGTGATGTATCAGAGTAAACGACAAAGTCATCGTTTCCTTCTGGTAATGCTAAGATTGGAGCTTCACACAAATTTTATTTTAGCAGTTGGAAAGCCGACTCTTGGTTTTCTCCCTAGATATACTTCTTGTTTTTCTGGGTTAATTTAGTCAAATGCTTTGCAATCATCGAAAAACCTTTGATAAATCTCTGATAGTAGCCGACGAGTCCTAAGAATTGGTGTACTTCGGTGGGTGTGGTAGGAGATGTCCAATCCTTGACTGCTTCAATCTTGGTGTGGTCAACGTAAATTCCTTGACTGTCAATCACGTGCCCTAGAAATTGCACAATACTAATCCAAAAATCACATTTGGAGAACTTGCCATACAATTTCTCCTTTTTGAGTAATTCCAGTATTATTTTCAGGTGATTTGTGTGTTCTTCTTTGTTACAAGAGTAGATAAGAATATCATCAATGAATATTATCGTAAATATATCCAAGTATGGTTTACACACACGGTTTATGAGATCTATGAACACAGCACACGCGTTAGTTAAACCAAATGGCATCACTTGGAATTCATAGTGTCCGTATCACATTCTAAAAGCAGTCTTGAGAATATCTTCATCCCTGACTCTCAGTTGGTTATAGCCTAATTTCAAGTCAATTTTTGAGTAAACACTCGAACCTTGAAGCTGGTCGAATAAATCATCGATCCTGGGTAATGGGTAACGATTCTTTATGGTGAGTTTATTTAACTCTTGGTAATCTATACACATTCTGAAAGACCCGTCTTTCTTTTTAACAAATAAGACAGGAGCTTCCCAAGGTGAAGTACTCGGTCGGATAAAACGTCGGTCTGCTAATTCTTGTAGTTGGTCAGATAGTTCATGCATTTCTGAAGGAGCTAATCTGTAAGGTGCTTGGGCTACTGGTGCCGCTCTAGGAATTAAAGCGATTTGAAATTCTACTTGGCGAACGGGAGGAAGGTCGGGTAGGTCTTCAAGAAAAACATCTAGAAATTCTCTTACTACTAGTATATCTTCCAGTTTTCTTTCGTCTGACTTCTTCATTACTTAGGCTATGAAAATTTGATATCCTTTGGATATATATCTTTCGGTTTTAATATAGGGTATGAGGTTTAGTCGGGTTTTACTTCGATCACCTCGGATGATTAAAGTTTTATCGTCGATGGGGATGTGGACGACTTTCTCGTCACAAATAATTATAGCATGATACTTGGATAACCAATCCATACCAATGACGATGTCGAAACTATCGAGTTTAATCGGCAAGAGATAAATTTCGAAAGGTTGGTTTAGCAAAATCAGAGTGCAACCCTGAAAAACGGTATTAGTGCCTACTAGGTTTCCATCGGCCATTTCAATGTCATAGGTGGTATCTAGTATAATTGGTGGAATATTAAGCATAGAAGCAAGAGATATGGATACGAAACTTTTATCGGATCCTGAATCAAATAATACTCTAGCTAGATGTTGGTTTATGAGGAAATTACCCATGACTACGTTCGGATCTTGGTGAGCATTCTTGTCCTACGGCATGTATGCTCTCCCATAGGCACTGTTGTTTGCTTTTGGGCACTGATTTCTGTAATGTCCTTTCTCTCCACATGCATGACAAGTTACTGACACTGGCTGCAGGTTCTTGCAGTTCCTGGTCTGATGACCCACCTTGTTGCAAGTCTGACACTTGACAGTGCAAGGTCCTGTGTGATGTAGGATACATCCTTTACACAAAGGAAGGTTTCCAGCATACCTATTATTTTTAATTGGGGTGACGGCATAAGCCCTAACGGTTTCTTGCCTTCTATTCTTTTGTTGGTGGTGATCATTGTTGCGATTTTTATTGTTGTTGTTACGGTTGTTTTGGTAGTTGTTGGTGAAGGTTCTTCTATCATCAAAATTTCGTTTATGATCATTGGTTCCTTGTACAGAATTATGCTTTGTTACCTGATCCATTAATGTAACACCCCTAAAAATGTGTCACAGCGGAAATATGTCTGGGGCGTTACTTCATAACACTTCAGCACAAGATACAAGAGAACGGCCTCTAAATGTGTCGTTTAAAAGTAATCTCATTGATTTTCTTGAAATTGATATAACATTTGTCCCATAATTGCATTACAATTAAAATCTTGAAAGCAATACAACGAGATTTGATCATTTGTATGTAAGTAGAAATCCATGAATGAAATCTTGTCAATTTAGACTCCAATGCTCATCAGATAATACAAGCATCTAATTCACTTGAGAAGAACATGCTTAAAAAGGACAACATAAAGTTGGTGAGTTCATAGGTTTCTTTAAGTATAAATGTTGCACCAAAGATTTGCAAAGTGTGTATGACCATTTCAATCTTTATAAAAGTCACAAAATTGTACGTATGAAAGTTGGACCACAAGTGTTCAAAGTATGCATGATAATTAAGACCATCACGAAATGTTTCAAGTATGTATTTCCCAATGAGTGATTACAATTACTCTAAGTTCATGAAACCGATGCACTATGTACCCATCGTAGGTGTTCTCTCCAAGAACCACCGGGCAGTAATGAATATTTACCCCTCGCAGGTGTCCCCTCCAAGAACACTCGGGCATTTACTTGTAGTTATCAGTTCAATCCGCTTAAGCTAATCCGTAATCATTTCAAAAGTAAAGTATGTATTTGTGACCAAAAATGAAGTCAAGTAACGTATCTCATAGCGAGCTATGTAAATGAGTATATAAATCAATTTGTATTCAACCATGTAAATGCATTTGCAAACAAGCATGTTCTCACCCAAAAAATATATGTAAAACAAGTAAAACATGAGGCTATAAACTCACATTTAAGTACTGCGCTAAAAGATATCGAGATAAATGTCGAGAGACCGAGAACAGTCTTAAAAGCAACCTAAAAATAATGTCGCGACTTAGAATTTATAAATATTACACGAATAAATATAAACAAGTTTTTATAAAGTTTTCTATAGATTGTATCATTTGAGACGTGCATCCTATAAATATAATTACGTTAATAACTTGACTATAATTTCAGACTAGTTTTTAAGAGCATAATATGGACAAGGCCAAAAGTGTTATTTTAAAAATTTTATAATATTTATTTGTATTTATCCTTAAAATTCAGGGACCAAAAATGTAAATAGTAAAATTATAATTAATCCTACGTGATATACTCACCAACTTTATATCTTTTTATTTTGAAATCCTTATCATGCGTACACATTCACGTGAGTGTGTACAAATGTTCAGGCCCTCATATTTCATTGGTCATTTCCCATATTTTTTTATTCTTGTCTCCCCTGAATGACCAAATCTTTCATTTTACTTGTTTAGTTTCTAAAAGGTTGTAACTACGATCAAGTGTGACTGTTTAAACGTGATATGATGGTCATAAACTCATAATATAGTGGTTCCCATAAAACATCATTTCAAATATTTAAACAGTTACTAATGTTTCAACATAATAACTACTGGGAAATTGCCAAGGTTTTACTTTGCATTCATAGATCCTCATTAAGCTTGATTATCTACTTGACCAAAAGGTTTTATAATCTAAACATAGAAAAGATATTCACTTCGTTTCTAGTACTTGATTTCAAAACAATTCTACATGTTTATAACTTTGATCATTTGTAGTGATGTTAAATCTAGGTTTCTTGTCATATAACTTTAGCATAACTGATTAATTATTATCGAATAACTGCTTATAACATTGATCATGTGACTAATGCATATACTTATCTTACAAGTATAAAATGTTTAGAGGTTTACCTCAGAGTGGAATGAGAAATTATCGAGATCAAGATCGAAAGCAAACACAGGTGCAAAACCAACTCAAAAACAAATGCTAAGATTCAAAGTAAGCTGAGTAATAACCAAACACAAATCCGAACATAGTGTAATCGAAACATAATCCTGACCGCAAGTCGAACATCCAGCAAACAAACTCGAACCTCCATCGAACAAAACTAAAGCTTCTTATACGGACTCAAACTGCTCGTAAGCAACCTGATCGGCTAGTAACTGATTTAAACTCGAACATGCCTCGATCACGAACCAAACTCAACCAAAGTTTCGTGAACTATAAACTTGTACGTAACTAAATCTATGACCCGAAAACAAACTTTAACCCAACACGACATTTCAAATCTTGAATATTAATTAGTAACTAATAAGTAATAACAGTATGATTGTTCAACGTATGTCATGCATGGTATTAAATCTTGAATATTAAGTTTGACGTAGACGCAATACCATGCATGGTCACGAACATCATCGAGACCCAAAACGAAGTCTATTAACCATGAAAGTTCAACGTAAGCCTAACACTACATATGGTCATGAGCACGAGCACGAACAACTCGAACATGAACTACAACCCGACCGATGCATGAAGTAAACTAAAACTCAAATAATGGCATATCTCCCTCCCTCTCATTTTCTTCTCTCGATGAGATTTATTGTGAATGATTAGAGAGATGGGGAGGATGAACTTGCGAGCCTAAAAGAGATGTTTTGAACCGTACCATGTATGGGAGAAAGGAGAGAAATGTTTGAAGTTTTTGTTTTGCAAATGAGATGTATGTGTTATTCTTACACTAAGGCTTATATTTATAGCCTATATATTTTGTAATACCACATTATTAAACCATGGGGGGAAACGGTTTTGTATTAGGGAATAGGATGAAATGTCTTGACTTGTGTAAGAGCTAGGTATGGTTTATTTAATAAACAAGTACTAGGAGCATGTAGAAACATATTGGATGTGATTGAAGGAGATTGATCAATGCATGCTTTCTACAGTTGGGTGTGTCGCGTGATAAGGAACAAGGAGGACAAAAGGTGACTTATACATGTAAGGTAAAGACCTAGGATTTATTACATGGTTAAAACTTATTATTGTTTAAGCAAAAGTAACATTAGTAGGCATTTAGTGTATTTCTTTCCATAGGGTCGGTCATGGGTGTGTATATAGGTATATATTTTGAATTTTTTTTGAGTATTGGGTATTATGATGGGTATTTGTTGAAGTATAGATGGGTTTATGGGTTTACATGTATGAAAAATGTAATTTATTGCGAAACGTAAACGTTTTACGTAACGAATAAAAATAAAAAATGAAAAATCAATAATTATTTACGTAAAATAATATAACACTTGTTTGACGTGAATTTTTATTTGTTTGATGTCCGTTTACGTTTAATGTTGATTTTTAGTTTACGCGATTTAACTAAACGTTAAAAATTAAAAGTGAATGCGTAAAGTTTAAAATGAATAGTTGAATATTTATTGATGTAAAATGACGCGAAAACGCGGATTGTTATAATTAACCTCTTGGTTATGGTAATGGCTTCCTCTAAAGTTTGAGGATTTGAAGCGGTAACATTTCCTTCAATAATTCTGGGTAATCCCCCGATGAAGATTTCCATAAGTTTCTTAGAATTTGGTACCATAGTTGGACATAAGAATCTTCTAATGTAAGTCTTGAGGTCATTCCCTTTTAAAGTCAGGTTATGAAATTCATCTTCCATTTTCTTGACCTCGGTTCGGGAATAATACTTCTTTTTAAGAGCTTTTTAAATTCGAACCAGGTGGTCTTGTAAGCTTCCTTTATTCCAATTGGATGGGCGAATGAATTCAACCAGGACAAAGCTTCCTTAGTTAGAACCAATAGCCCCCTCCGTACCTTTAAAATTGAAAGGTTGGCACCTCATAAATTCTTTGTAGCTATATTTTCTTGCTACAGGAGTTTCTCTTTGTAGGGTGTTCCTATTGGTATTATCAGTATTTGCCATGGTAGCAGCTTGTGCTTCCAGAGCTGCGGAAACACTATCAGCAACTAGTTTTTTGATGGCGGCCTGAGTCATGGTTGGTGCTGTAGATGTTGATGTCCTCTTGGGAGCCATTCTATTAACATTTACAAGACAACACAAAATAAGAATCCATACAATGATAGAGTCATATCACAAGTCTTTGTATAATAATCAAAAATTTAATACATAGTGATATTGATATCATTTGACATAGATACTTATTTGGTACAAGTTCAAACAAAGAAATACACATCCTTTGATATTACATTGTTGGATATAACTGAAAATTTTGGAATCTAGGACTTCCAAAGATGGGCCTTCTAACAAGCATCAGACTCATTAGGTTCCTCGAGGACTGGTTCACTCCTTAGTGGTCGCGGTATGATTCATAACGAGTTATCTAACTTTGCGAAGATAGACTTATCAAAGGGATAGTCTTGCGGTGGTGTAGTTGACCTACCCGGTGATGAAAATCCTACTGATGATGGAGATAACGATATGGGTGATCCAACAGGAGGCTCAATATCTCTAGGTGGTGTAGGTGAAATCATATGCTCAATGTCTTGAGCAGTGATCATATCCAGATACAAAGGTTTGAGAAAACCTGGTGGTAAGAGAGCCATAGTAACCTAGATACATAAAGATACCATACATGAATAACCTTAACACAGGGTATAGGATAGACAACCATGACATACATAAATCGGTATCATGAAATAGTGAGGTATAATGGAATCACAAGTTCATTATGTCATAAACAACTCATCTACATATTTTACATAACCAAAATTTGACAAGTGTCGTTATTTATGCCACACATCCCGTGGTTGGATTCTAAACAAAAGCTGTAAATGACAAGGATCTAGTCTAGTAGTCTGTTGGTCCTACATTGTGGTTCTTGAGTTAATGGATTCATGTCCAGAAGACTCTTCATATCTGATTGGTGGCGGAATTGGATATCTCGATGAGCATCTTACAGCAGAAATTGCTGACGCGAGCAATGAAAAATCTTATCGTTATTGCCTTATTTGCTCTCTCTGAATCCAGAAATCTGAGTACGGGTTCTTAACAGTTTTAATATCTAGGTTGGTTATAAATATCGTTGTAGATTAAATCGACCATAACAAGACCTTCATATCTTATCTCTTCCCTATACTATGTAAGAGAGCCATAGTAACCTAGATACATAAAGATACGATACATGAATAACCTTAACACAGGGTATAGGATAGACAACCATGACATACATAAATCGGTATCATGAAATAGTGAGGTATAATGGAATCACAAGTTCATTATGTCATAAACAACTCATCTACATATTTTACATAACCGAAATTTGACAAGTGTCGTTATTTATGCCACACATCCCGTGGTTGGATTCTAAACAAAAGCTGTAAATGACAAGGATCTAGTCTAGTAGTCTGTTGGTCCTCCCTTGTGGTTCTTGAGTTCATGGATCGTGTCCAGAAGACTCTTCATATCTGATTGGTGGCGAATCTGGATATCCTCGATGAGCATCTCTAGAGCAGAAATGCTGACGCGAGCAAGAAAAATCTTATCGTTATGCCTTATTTGCTCTCTCTGAAATCCAGAAATCTGAGTACGGGCTTCTTAAAGTTTAATTTCTAGTTGGTAAAAATATCGTTGTATGATTACTCGACCATTAACAAGACCTTCTATCTTATCTTCCATATACTATATGCGCTCAAGAGGGAGCTCATCTAAGTGATTCAAAATAGTCTCAATCTGTTTCTCATGGTGCTTCAGATGCGTCTTATGAGAACTTTATCTAATCTCAAATACCTGAGGTGGGGCAGAGGAATTAGTAGATGAGGATGATAGGAAACGGGCTCGTTTCTGATGTGGCAAAATCTCCTCGAGAAGAAAGAAATCTCGGTGATCAAATAGTGGTGACGGTGGTAACACTAGAGATGTAGGCAAACCAGTTAGTTAAGCAATAGGAGCTCGTGTCAGTGGAATAGGTGATTCATTATTAGTAGCATTATATGCTTGCAAAACTTTCATATACAGATCATCATGGAAAGGTGAGATGGTTAGCGAGGCTAAACGATCCTTAGATAGATCCTCTAAAGGGTCAGAAAAGGTGTTTCCCGGTGGGGCTGGGAAATAGTCCGATGAAGTCGGGGTATAGTTAGGAGTATTCGTAGAGGAAAAAGCATCCTCGGAATCAGATAGGATAATAATAGGGTGGGTGGATGTAGACATAATTCTGTAATAACCTAGTGGAAATAACATAAGTTATTTATATTTAATTAATAGTTATGTATCTTTACATACTATTCAGGAAATATAGTGGCACGAAAGACTTTCTTTGATGGAAAATAGTTATAGTTTGGGTTTTAACCTTGTTCTCTATAACCCATGAGCCCTGATGCCAATCTGTAACACCCCGATAATTCACATAGCAGTGGAAGCTAAGTTGGGAGTATTACTTCATGAAATAACAATCATAATCAGAGTTTTACAAAAGGAGGTCCCAAAGTACATTGAAAACATAAAAGTTGAATGATAACAAGTTTGGACGCCTTTAAGTCCATGCCACTCCATGCCTTAAACTGCTTAGTTACCTGAGATAAACATGTTAAAAAGGTCAACAGAAAGGTTGAGTAAAATTCATAGGTTTGTAATGAAATGGTTGAATATAAGTCATCATAAATGGTAATAATTGTACAATTACAATTATCATGGAAAAAAATATTATTGCCCTAAGCTCATGAACTCAAACATTAACATGGAAATCACCTCAGTGACATTATTGAGGAACAAATGTCCTTTTGAAAAGGTAACTTGCCAAAGTTACTCATTATTCTTAAATATAGTGCGTTTGATTACCTCGTGTACAGGTAAACACATACGGGATTCGTCAATCCCGATAGATCTATCCACAATATTCGCGTTCACTCGCAAGTGATTAATGGTTCATGATTAAATGATATTATCAGTAAAGGTAAACTTAGGTAATAATATATCAGGATAGCATACAATTGAAAAATACTTGTATTCATGGTTTATAGCATGTATCCCCCCACGAGGTTTGGAAAAACATATAAATATGAGACTATGAACTCACCTTGATAAGGTAGTTGATTGATGTGAAAAGTAATTCAAGTGGAAGTAAACAGCTTTATCAAGCAACATGGGGTAATATGTCAAGTCTTAGTTTTATATTTCAAAACTTTATTTCATAAAGTTTAAAGTAAATATTAATTTGGTTTATTAGTTCGTGAAAATATCGTATCACTGTTCGGGCTATCATAATCCAGAGGTCATGTAGTAAATGTTTGAGGAGCTAGGACACTTTAAATCGTAAATCCAGCTACTCATCAAAACGCTTAACCAAATGAAAGCCCCTCACATGAAATTCCCTAGTAACGTGATACGTTATAGTTTAAATGATTAAGATTTTATCTTTTTAAGTTTCTTCAAAAGCTAGTGGATGAAAAATTATGTTAAATATATAACATAATTGATTTATAATGTTTCGATCGATGAATGAACGATAAATGTGTTAGGTTTTAATAAAATCGAGTCTTATAATGTTTAAATATATTTTTATTATTAAATATAAAAATATTACATTTTATACCCTTAAGAATTTGAAAATGACAATATATACCCTTGGTATATATTAAATCACAATTTAAACCCTTTATATATAATTTTAAAACATTTAACCCTTATTTTAGAAAGTTGGCAAAACAGGTCCTTGTGGTTTTAAGTTTAGGATAATTAAATTTTTGGCTCGAAAAGTTAATAAGTTTCAAAATATACAATATATACCCCTCATGCATAAAACGATTTGCATTTTTAGTCCAAATTCCATATACTTTGTATTTTTTAAATCCAATTTAGTTTTGCAGCATTTAGCTTATCACAATAAGCTAAAATAAGTTGGTTTTGCAAGCTTAAAGCTTATGAAATGAGCTTATAAGCTCGATAGTTCAAAAAGGGTGTGTTTGGTTTTAAAAACTAAGACCAGAAGCTTTTAAAGCTTTTAGAGTTGGTTTAAAGCTTATTAAAAATGATTAGTTTAGTTTATTTACGAACTGCTTTTTAGGGATTAGCTTATGGCTTATAGTTTATTAGGGTTACGAAAATGGTTTGTAGGGTTTTAATAGGTGAGTTTGGAGTGTTGCCATGTTAGGGAAGATGTGGTGGCCTCAAATTAGTGAAAGTTTCCTAGCTATAGTATAGTATTTTTAAATCTCAATTTAGTTTTGGGTATTATAGAGGGCAAAGACTTGGAGTGATTGCCAAGTTAGGAAGAGTGGTGGCCAAGTAGTGAAGTCCTAGCATAGTATGTGACTAATGAAAGCTAGTATATAGCCTAAGGAGGTATTTTGAAGGTGTGCGGGGTTTGGTTTATCAAGGTGGTGATGAGGAGGTTCGACTTGGGGTGCAAGGTGACGAGTAGGTGACAAGGAGGTGGTGAGGTGTTTTCTTGGGGCTCAAGGGGTGGCAAGTGGTTGCTGGTGACAAGGATATAAGGTGACTAGGGACTATGGTGGTGCATCGCATGGTTGGAGAGCTTGCTAGGTTTCGGTTCTAGTTAGTAACTAGTTTAGGGTTTCAGGTTGTTTAGGGTTTCGGGTTAGGGTTTTAGGGTTTTGTAGAGTGTGTGGAGTGAAATGGAGGGAAAACTAGTTCAAATGTGGTGCTTGGAGAAGTTGTAACTTGTGCTTAAAAGGTGGTACGAAAACTCCATAGAAATTTGGTGGGAAATGACTTAAGTTTGAATTCGTGCATTACCGGGTTGTACCTAGGGCTTAATGGTGTTGCACTAAGGTTTTAGAGGGAAATATAATTTTCATAAATTATGCTCATTGGTACTTTCTTGTACATAAGCCTTATAAGTCTTGTACATTTGTATTGGCATGCTAAACTATTTATGTAGTCGGGGTGTTGATTAAACGTTTTTAAGGTTTAATTGTTCGTTTTTTATAATTAAACATTATGGATGGTACGTTAAATAGATAACGTATGTGGTAAAAATGGATATTAGAACATATTACTTGACATATTATTACGTTTACTTGATATAAACGTAGATGGAATTGGCATTGGTAGGTGCGTGAGCTCGTATACTTTGGAAATGTAAGTTACGTTACATAATGGATGGAATAAAACAAAAATATTTCTCTGAAAATGGTTGTCTTTAATATAATAGGTGGAAATTACATTGAGGAAAATTGTGGGTTGTTATAGTCTCCCAACCTTAAAGAAATCTCGTCCCGAGATTTAGTTGGATGTTAGAGTGGTATTTGGAATTAGATGTGGATACTTGGCACGAATTTGATCTTCGCGTTCCCATATAAATTCTGGCCCTCTTTTAGACTTCCATCTTACTTTGACTATAGGGATGCGACTTCATTTTAGTTGCTTGACTTCTCGATCCATGATCTCCACTGATTCTTCCACAAAATTGAGTTTGTCATCGAGCCGAAGCTCTTTCATTGGAATTACTAGGGATTCGTCAGATAGGCATTTCTTTAAATTAGAAACGTGGAAGGTACTATGGACCTTACTAAGTTCTTCAGGAAGCTCAAGTTTGTATGCCACTGGGCCGACCCTTTTAAGGATTTTGAAAGGTCCAATGTACCAGGGGTTAAGCTTTCCTCACTTTCCGAATCGGATGACACCTTTCCAAGGTGACACTTTTAACATAACACGATCTCCAACTTGGAATTCCAATTCTTTCGCATTACACATTGGCATAACTCCTTTGCGATCTCTTGCAGCTTGCAAGCTTTGTCAGATTAGCACTATTTGTTGGTGGTTTCAAGGAATTTTAGACATCTCTATATCTCGGCCCAACAGACTTCGGTGATACTACACTCTTTTTGACCATAAAGTGCTCAAATGGTGCCTTCCTAATTCTAGCATGGTAACTGTTATTGTATGAAAACTTTTATTCTTCAGTGGTAAATGTCTCTACCATCTTTTCCTAAAATTGATCACAGGCTCGAAGCATGTCTTCGAGTGTTTGGATGGTTCTTTCACTTTATCTATCAGTCTTGGGATGATATACTATACTCATGTCTAATTGAGTACCTAAAGCATTCTGCATGACTGCCAAAATCTGGATGTGAAATGATGTCATCGATCTGAGATGTTGGTATCACGTACTTTATGCCATGAGACATATCTCCTTTTATATAACAACTTGTCAAGGAAAAAAATATAAAAAAAAAAAAGGTTTCCATACTATCTGTAGCTCTAGTGGGGATGAAATGTGCTGATTTGGTATATAATGACCCAAATTGTGTCATGTCTGCTAGATGTTTTAGGTAGTTTTGTAACGAAGTCCATCGTTAGTCTTTCCAATTTCCATTTCAAGATATATCTGGTTTGTTTCAGTATGCCAGATGTCTTCTGACATTCTGACTTTAACTCTAGAGCTGTTAATACACTTGTAACATATTCAGCGACATGATCTCCATTTATGTTAGGCCACCAATTCTGTGAGTTTCTTAGATCCTGATAATTTGTCAGAACCTGCGGTGGATGGATTACTTGATATATGTTTAGGTCTCATGCATGATCAAGTACCTTACATTTCCAATGAGTGGTTACCGCTTTGGTTCTTGATACACTCAGGTTCCATCAGGTGTACTCAAATGCTTTGTCCATTCCTCTTAGTTTCTTAGCCATTAGATGTTCTCTTCTTTTGATCGCCTCTGTTGGGCTTTAAGGATTTGTGATGTAATTTTGGTGTGATGAGTACTTGATATAATGCATCTACTCAGAGTGGTTTGATTCATTCCTTCCGGCTTAAGGCATCTGCTACAACATTCGCTTTCCCTGGATGGTAACGAATCTCATAATCGTAATCTGCGAGTAATTCTAACCAACGGCATTGCCTCATGTTCAACTCTTTCTGATCAAGGATATGTTGAAGGCTTTTATGATTAGTGAACATAGTACACTTTGTGCCATACAGATAGTGTCTCTAAATTTTAAGGATGCGAAACACTATATCTTATTGAGGTGTGGTGGTATAGTTCTCTTCATGAGGCTTTGAGTTGTCGGGTTGCATATGCTATAAATGTTTCTCTTTGCATTTAACACGCTCCCAAGTACCTTGATGTGCATGCCATTCAGTAAATGACAAAATCGTTGTTTCCTTCTGGTAATGCTGAGATTGGAGCTTCACAAAGCGTTTGTTTTAGCAGTTGGAAGACTGACTCTTGGTTTTCTCCCCAGATATACTTTTTGTTTTTCTGGGTTAATTCAGTCAAAGGCTTTACAATCTTTGAAAAACCTTTCGTAATTCTCTTACCCCCTTAAGTAGTAAGCCTGTGGGGGAAAGTCCTAAGACATTGGGGTTGTCTCTGGTGGGTGTGGCTAGAGATGCCCAAACCTTAACTGCTTCAATCTTGGCAGGGTCAACGTGAATTCCTCGGATATCAATTACATGCCTAAGAAACTGCACGGTACTGATCCAGAAATCACATTTGGAGAACTTGGCATATAATTTCTACTTTTTGAGTAATTCTAGGATTTTTCTCAGGTGATCTTCATGTTCTTCTTTGTTACGGGAGTAGATGAGAATATTATCGATGAACACTATCACAAATTTATCCAAGTATGGTTTTCACACACGGTTCATGAGATCCATGAACACAGCAGGTGCGTTAGTTAAACTAAATGGCATCACATGGAATTCGTAGTGTCCGTATCACATTCTAAAAGCAGTCTTATGAATATCTTCATTCCTGACTCTCGGTTGATGATAGCCTGATCTCAAGTCAATTTTCGAGTAAACACTTGAACCTTGAAGTTGGTCGAATAAATCATCGATCCTGGGTAATGGGTAACAATTCTTTACGGTGAGTTTATTCAGCTCCTGGTAATCGATACACATTCTAAAAAAAGCATCTTTCTTTTTAATAAATAAGACAGGAGCTCCCCAAGGCGAAGTACTTGGTCGGATAAAACCTCAGTTTGCTAACTCTTGTAGTTGGTCAGATAGTTCCTGCATTTCTGAAGGAGCTAATCTGTTCAAGACGTGATCGGCCTTGGTGCGCTCACTGGCTTTAATATCAATTTTGAAATTCTACATGGCGACTGGGAGAGAGGGGCCCGGCCCGGGTATGTCTTCAGGAAAAACTATTCTGGAAATTCTCTAACTCTGGTATATCTTCCAAATGTTCTTAATCTGACTTCTCAACTTTACTTGGGCTATGAAAAATTTGACATCCATATGGAGATATATCTTTCGGTTTTTAATACCAAGATATTGTGGTTTGTCGAGTGTTTACTTTGATCACCTCGGATGATCAAAGTTTCACCGTTGATTGGGATGTGGACGAATTTATCGTCATTTAGAGAATTCTTGCATGATACTTGGCATTACCAATAGCCTACCAATGACGAGTCGAATATTGGTTTAATCGGCATGAGGTCAATTTTCAAAGGTTGGTTTTAACAAAAATTCAGAGTGCAATCCCTGGATAACGGTATTAAGTGCATATTAGATTAATTACGGCTTTTTCAATGTCATAAGTGGTTATCTTGTGTAATTGGTGGGATATTAAGCATAGAAGCAAGAAGATAGGGATAGAATAATTTTTATAGGCTCATGAATCATATTAATTTACCTAGCTTGATGTTGGTTTTAGAAGGAATCTACCCGTGGACTTACGTTCGGGTTCTGTGTATGTGTTCTGTCCTCAGCAAGTATGCTCTTCCATGGGTACTATTGTTTGCTTTTGGGCACAGATTTTTGTAATTCCCTTTCTCCCCACAAGCATGACAAGTTACGGATATTGGTTGTAGGTTGCTTCCAGTGGCTGGTCCTTTATTTTTGCAGTTCCTGGTCTGATGACCTACCTTGTTGCAGGTCTGACACTTGACAATGCAAGGTCATGTCTGATGTAGGGTGCATCTTTTACATAAGGGAAGGTTTCCAGTATACCTATTGTTTTTAGTTGGGGTGGTAGCATAAGCCCTGAAGGTTTCTTGCCTTTTATTCTGCTGTTGATAGTGATCATTGTTGCAGTTGTTATTGTTGTTGTAATGGTTATTTTGGTAGTTGTTGTTGTTGCGATTATTGTGATAGTTGTTGTTGTCGATGGTGTTTCTTCTATCATCAAACTTTTGTTTATGATCATTAATTCCTTACACATAATTGTGCATTGTTACCTTATCCATTAACCTTTGGGTTATGGTAATGGCTTCCTCCAAAGTTTGAGGCTTTAAAGCGGTAACATTTCCTTCAATACTTCTGGGTAATCCCTGGATGAAGACTTCCATAAGTTTCTCAGAATTTGGTATCATATTTGGACATAAAATTGCCAACTCTTGGAATCTTCTAATGTAAGTCTTGAGATCATTTCCTTTTACAGTCAGATTGTAAAATTCATCTTCCATTTTCTTGACCTCGGTTCTGGGACAATACTTCTTTATTAAGAGCTTTTTAAATTTGGACCAGGAAATTTTGTAAGCTTCCTCTATTCCAATAGGTTGGGCGAATGAATTCCACCAGGATAAAGCTTCCTCGGTTAAAGTACTAGTAACAAATTTCACTTTGCAGTCCTCGGTAAAGTTACTACAAAGAAATACCGATTCAGTTCATTCAAACCAGCGGATGAGACCAACAGCCCCTTCTCTACCTTTGAAATTGAAAGGTTGGCAGTTCATAAACTCTTTGTAGCTACAATTTCTTGCTATAGGAGTTTCTCTTTGTCGGGTGTTCCTAGTGGTATTGTCAGTACTTGCCATAGTAGCAGCTTGTGCTTCCAGAGCTGCGGCAACACTATCATCAACTAGTTTCTTGATGGCGGCCTGAGTCATGGGTGGTGCTGCAGATGTTGATGTCCTCTTGGGAGCCATTCTATCAACATTTACAAGACAACACAAAATAAGAATCCATACAATGATATAGTTATGTCACAAGTCTTTGTATAATAATCAAAATTTCCATACTTAGTGATATTGAAATCATTTGACATAGATACTTATTTGATACAAGTTCTAACAAAGAAATACACATCCTTTGATATTACATTGCAGGATATACGGAATCATTTCCTTGACTTCTAAGACTTCCGGAGATGGGTACTCTAATAAGCATCTGATTTATTAGGTTCCTCGGGGACTGGTTCACTTTTCAGTGGTCGCGGTATGATCCATAACTAGTTATCTACTTCTGCAAATATAGACTTATCAAAGGGATAGTCTGGTGGTGGTGTAGTTGACCTAACCGGTGATGAAGATCCTACTGATTAACACAGAGATAATGAAATGGGTGATCCAACAGGAGGCTTTTGTGTATCTGGGTTGTGTCAGGTGGGGTCATATGCTTTAATATATTGATCATTCTATCTATCCATGATATTCCTGGGTATAAAGGTTTGAAGAAAAACCTCGAGTGGTAAGAGAAACCATAGTAATCCTGGATTCAATAAGATAATGGAGTTAATCATAATACTGTGTGACATAGGATACGGACAATCAACGACATACTAAATTTTGTATACATGAAACAGCGATTGGTTATAAACAGATATCATAATGTATTATGTGATAAATTATTGTGTACATATTTTACATAACCATATTTGACAAAGTGTCGTATATTTATGCCATATCAATCGTGTGGTTGGATTCTATAACAAAATCTTGCATCAAATGTCACAGGATCTAGTATTAGTAGTCTGGTGGTCCTCCCCTTGTGGTTCTTGAGCTCTAATGGATATGTCCAAAAGACTCTTCATATTTGATCTTATGGTGGCAGAATTTAGATATCCTCGATGGAGTATTTCCAGAGTATCAGTCTTGTTGCGAGCTAGACAATCTCGGTCTCAGCTCCTTATGCTTTCTCTAAAATCCAGCAATCTGGGTATGGGCTTCTTGAAGTTCGGTTTCTAGTTTGTCAAAATCTCGCTGTATGATTACTCGACCATTACCAAGACCTTCTATCTTATCTTCCTTGCTGCTCAAATTTGCGCTCTAAGTAGGGAGCTTTCTAAGTGATTCTTAATAGTTTTCGATTCTGGTTCATCATGGCGCTCCAGACGCATCACATAAGAACTCTCTCCAATCTCAAATACATGAGGTAGGGCAGAAGAATCAGTAGAGGAGGGTGATAGGAAAAAGGCTCATTTCTGAGGTGGCATAATCTCCTCGGGAAGAAAGAAATCTCGGGGATCAAATAGTGGTGATGGTGGTAACACTGGAGATGAAGGCAAAACGGTTGGTGGAGCAATAGGAGCTCGTGGTAGTGGCATAGGTGATTCATTATTAGTAGCATTATATGCTTGCATGACCTTCATATAAGGATCATGGTGGAGAGGTGAGATGGTTAGTGAGGATGAACGATCCTTAGATGAATCCTCTGAAGGGTCAGAAGAGGTTTTTCCTGGTGAGGCTGGGGAATAGTCTAGTAAAGCCGGGATATAATCAAGAGTGTTTGTAGAGGAAAAGCAAACCTCCAAAATCAAGAATCAGATTGAGGATAATTGAGTAGGGTGGTGGATGTTAGACTTATCTCTTGTAACAACCCAGTGAAAATAACATAAGTTATTTATATAATAGTTATGTATCATTTGTTAAACAAATCTCTTTACATACTATTTAGGAAATAAAGTGGCACATAGGACTTTCTTGGATGGAAAATAGTTATAGTTTAGGTTTAAACCTTGTTCTCTACAACTCATGAGCTCTGATACCAATCTGTAACACCCTGATAATTTACATTGCAGCGGAAGCTAATATGGGGTATTACTTCATGAATCAACATTCATAATCATAGAAAACGACTTAAAAGATACGTTTTTTAAAATTTAGTTATTATTCAATAACATATCAAAGTTTTACAAAAGGAGGTCCCAAATTACATTTAAAACATAAAGTTGGATGATAACAAGTTTGGATGGCTTCAAGTCCATGCCACTCCGTCGCCTTAGATTTGCTTATATTAACCTATTGCGATAAACTGCTAATAGCGACAATCAACACAAAGGTTGAGTGAAATTCACAGGTTTGCAATATAATGGTTGAATACAAGTTTGTGTAAAAAGTAATAATTGCATCACGAGTTACAATTATCATTAGAAAATAATACTTTTTGCTCTAAGCTCATGAAACCAACAACGTTTAACATGGAAGTCATATCATGACATGTAAGGAACGATGTCCTTTTGGAAGGTAATATTTGCACAAATTACCTATTATTATCAAATGATAGTGTTGCATGGTTACCTCACTGGTAAACACAAAAGGGATTCATCAACCTGAATAGATCTTATCCACAATATTCACGATTCATACCAAGTGATTATAATTGTTCATGATATACAAGGATATAGGCACATGGAGGTAACTTAGAATATATTTATCTACAGGATAGCATACAGTTGTGAAAATACTTGTGTTCCATGGTTCTTATAACTTGTATACTACCCCGGGGTTTGAAAAACATATAAAGGTGGGACTATGAACTCACCTTAATAGGGAAATATGATAAACGGCTTCGTCACGCAACCTGGGGTAATATGTCAAGTCTTAGTTTTATATTTCAAAACTTTATTTCATAAAGTTTAACGTAAATATTAATTTGGTTTATTAACTTGTGAAAATATCGTATCACTGTTCGGGCTATCATATCCAGAGGTCATGTAGTAAACGTTTGAGGAGCTAGGACACTTTAAATCGTAAATCCAGCAACTCGTCAAAACGTTTACCCAAATGAAAGCCCCTCACATGAAATTCCCTAGTAACGTGATACGTTATAGTTTAAATGATAAGATTTTTTCATTTTAAGTTTCTTCAAAAGCTAGTAGATGATAAATTATGTTAAATATATAACATAATTATTTTATAGTGATTTGATCGACGAATGATAACGACAAATGTGTCGGGCTTTAATAAAATTAAGTTTTATAATATTTAAATATATTTTTATAATTAATATAAAAATATTACATTTTATACCTACTTTGAGAATGTGATAAGACAATATATACCATTTAGTTTAGATTATACTTACACTTACTTTATGTTTTAAAACATTTAAACCTTTAACTTTGGAAATTGGCAAAACAAGCCCCTGTGGTTTAACTTTGGAGTATTTACATTTTTATCCCGAAAGTTTATTAGTTTCAAAATGTTATGATATATACCCCTTTGCATGGTTCGAATTGCATTTCAAGTCCATAATCCATAATCTTTGTATTTTTATTCTCGAAATCGATTTGCAGCTTATAGCTTATTACTATAAGCTAAAATAAATAAGTTTTACCAGCTTGAAGATTATGAGCTTAAAAATCCAAAATGGGCACGTTTGGTTTGGAAACAATAACCCGATGGGTTAGGGCTTTTAGAATTAGTTTTAATGATTATAAAAGTGATAAGTGAGCTTATAGAAATAGCTTATTACAACAGCTTATGGCTTATAGCTTATTAGGTTCACGAAAAGAGCTTTTCGGGTTTTAAAGGCGCGTTTGGTTTAGGAAAAACAAACGAGTAAGCTTAGGGTTTAGGGGCTTATTTCACAATGTTATAAAAGATGGTTTAGAGCTTATTGAGAGTAGAATAAGCTTAAGCTAGCTTATTAGGGTTTCGCATGGATTAGGATTTCCAAAATGGATTGATTTAGGGTTCGGTTAGGTTTAGGAAATTTTAAAAGAGTTTAACTTGCACAAATGATTATAACAAAGCTTAAACATGATCTAAAATGTGACAAGAGCTTATAGAACAAATTGTGGGACTTACACGATCTTGAAATAGATCAAATTGGGTGAAATGGGTCGAAATGACTTGATATGATTTGAAAACCTTGGAGATAACTCAAGAATCTTTTTCTTCTTATACTTTGGCTTCTACTAAGCTTAACCTTCCTTTCTTCTCTTCTATGGCTTGGCTAGATCATCATTTGAGGTAGTATTTAGTTTAGATGGTGAGTTAGCAAAGTATGCATGTATGCGTGTATATATAGGCCAAGAGAGGAGTAGTGGCCAAGTTGTGTGGAGTAGTGTGTCACAACTCGAAATTTTTAGAATTTTAAATTACTATTTTACCCTTTGACTTTTTGGTTTCGACTTGACTTTTTGACTTTTTGATCTTTTACGGTCACATAAAAACGATTACCGCATAGCCGGTGAATTTTTGAAACGTATTCAAATAATAAATCATAATTATTATTATTATCTCTCATATACAAATTTATTTTTCAAACTTATTTAACTTGAAAACGAGAAGATATATATTATTCTAAGTTGACTTATCAAAAACGACCTACTAAATCACATTTTCACGACTCGGACTTTAAAGCAATTTGATGTAAAACGACATTCCAGACAACTTTTCAGTTTTACCCGAGACACGAAACTAAGCAGAAAATGACTTAAATAGCCTCGCAAAGTTTTGAACGACGCACGCAACGCGTACCGACACAAGAATAATTAAATTTATATTTAATTAACACTTTTATTAAATAAAAATATTTAATATTTTATTTAATGTTTTATTTCAAAAACGCTTATTATTAACGTGAATATTCGATTTAACGTTTACTTTATGAATAAAGTTACCCGTGATACCGGTGTCTAGTAATAAACAAAACGAACATTTTAAATGAACGTTACCAAATACTTATTAAATAAGTCATGTAAATACTCATTTTTATAGGAAAAATCATTTGGAACGCAACGGCGTAATTTTCGTAATTTAAATCAACCGTTAACTAGCCTAAACGGGTCCCGAACTGTTATTTTATAAAAGATTACACTTTTGGCCCTTGTGATAATAGTTACAACATCACCCCCTAATCTTTCATACTTGATACATTTTTTTATAACTTTGGGTATATATACCCAACCCTAAATAGGGTTTCATCATTTCTTTTTTTATAACATACACACACACTTTATAAGTTTTTCGGCGCCGTCACCGGAAATCCGGCCACCCTCCGGCGAACACCACACCAGCCGGCACTCTCTCCACGCCACCACCTCCATCCCACGTCACACCTCCACCCCGTCACCCACACTGCCACCGCCACCCTCGTCGCCACCATCACCCCATCTCCTCACCTCCACAGCAAGCACCAGGGGGATGCGTTGTTTTTTATAGCACCTAAGGGTGCGTCTCGTTCAGCAGTTAACACCCGAAAGGGTGCATTTCATTTTGGTTTATAACGACCCACAAAGGGGTGTGTTTTGGTTTGATAAAAACACCACAATAGTGTGTTTTTTATGTGGTTTTACACCACATAGGGTGTGTCCGTTTTTGTGGTTAAACAACAAGAGTGCGTTTGGTTTTTCCAACACAGGGTGCGTTTGTGTCTTTGGTGAAAACCACCACGAAGGTGGTTTGGTTCGTGTGTAAAACAACCACTCGAAGGGTGTGTTTGTTTCTTTGTTAAACACCCGCAAGGAAAACCACCACAAGGGGTTCTTGTTTCGGCAGTTAACACTCGAAGGGTGTGTTTGGTTTCGGGGATAAGCACCCGAAGGGTGCATTTGGTTTTGGGTTTAACGAACCATTTAGGGTACGTTTGGTTTATATAAAATTTGGCTAATAAAAGTGTACCAAGATTTCATGTATATTAAATTAGTTAATGGTAGTTTAAATTGGTTAATAATGTATTAGTATTTATTTTCTTTTTGTGCTTTATAGTCGTTAAGAGTGCGTTTGGTCATGGATTTAAATCTGCCCATAAAGGGGTGTTTGGATACGAGTTTAACAGCCTTTAGGGGCGTTTGGATTTATAGATAAGCTGCCCCTAAAGGAGTGTTTGGTACAACAGATTTCAGGTGTGTTTGGTTATGTGGATAACAACCAACATGGGTGTTTGGATTTGTGTTTAACGGCCCACATAGGGTGCGTTTGGTTCGTTGTTCAACAACCATTAGGGTGTGTTTGGTTTTGTTTATTTTTGGTATTTATTTAGTCTTGTTAGATATATATTGAAACATGAGATATTTTGCCACACGGATTGATTGAAAAGGGTGAAAACATTGAGTTTTGTAAAAATGAGAAACGTTATATAAACAAATAGGTCATGCCGAAATTCTATAAATTTCTATAAATTATGATACTTAGTATTTTTCGCTACAACTTCTATTATCTTTGAAAACCGATAAAAAAGATTTAAGTTATGGATTAAAGATATTTTATTTATAATTATACCATAACCCGACAACAAACGAAAACTATAAATTTTATAAATTAGACAACTATTTTAGCTACGACCCGTCAATTAGACGAAAGATTAATTTATAAAATATTATTTTATAAATCCTCGACTAGAAGGTAAAATCATAACTTTTGTATAAGCTTTACAAACATCGTTTACTTAATTCATAACTTTAAGACGTGTGTCTACTTTTATGCAAGTACTTTTTTATTAATTAAATTGGTGTCAAAATATTTTGCTTCAATTATCTTCTCACGCTCCTTATATAATATTGCAAAGTATTATATACCTTGATTATTCTTTTGGGTGTTGGTCCTTGTTATATAATTCACCATATGAATTATATACTTGTCCATTTTTCATATGTAATATATACGGAACATATTATATACTTGGCTTTCATTTTTTGATTTATTTTATTTAACCAACCACCAAACTATTACAACTTGAGATCTAAATCTTTTATCAACGTATCACATTCATCATTCTAAGCTAGTGGGACTTATCCGATAAGTTAAACTGCATCTTCTGGTCGAGCCGTTTCGTTTTCCGTTTATGATGTGCTTATTATTTGCATTTCTGCAAATTATTCTATAACATCGATGTGAGTTCATAGCCCCATGTTTTAATTGTTTTATATTTTCCTTATAACTTTTGGGATGAAAGACATGCTCGTTTACAAACTTGTTTACATTTTTGAATTTCAAACTCATATACGTTGATTATGAACTGATTACATGATTGATATCACACTCTTTTGACTTATGGATATAAATACGCTAAACTTTTACAAGTACGTTGGTTACTTTTACTTTGGACATAAGTACTTTACGTGAGAATTTCCCTGTTTACGTGGTTTACCTAAGTTACCCTATTGCCATGAAGTCCCCTTATCATGGACCGTTAATTTCTTGACCGGAGGACCGGTTGAGGGAGCGCGAATGCTGTGAATAGATCTATTGAGATTGAACTCCCCCGTCCGGGGAGATAACAACGCACTAACATGTAAACGGACGCATTTCATTTGAGGAACTAGGTGTTAGGCAATGCATCTACCGGGGCGCCAACTTATAACAACGTATAATTAAGGCTTCAGTGTCATGAGCTTAATGCAACGTAAATACCCACCCTATTTTATGTGAAGTTATATCTCCTTAACTGTCGCATGCGCTTTAAAATCTTATGGTCCACACTACTTTGGTTGAACATTTCTGATTACTAAATACTTTTCATGATACTGTGAGTAAGGCAGTATTCACTAAACGATTTTGATCCTCGTAAATGTTTTACTTAAACCTATGAATTCACTCAACTTTATGTTGACCATTTTTAGCATGTTTTTCTCAGGTGAATAGCTTTGGACTTCTTGACGTGCTATGTGGAGTCTACGTGTAATATGATACCTTATTTCAAGATTTGTCAAATTATCACTCGTTGTCTTTTGAAAAACATAAATTTCGCTTCCGCTATCCTTTAAAACTAAATTATGCTTCCGTTACATTTTACTTATGCTTCCGTAAATGTTTACTTTCTTTTAAATCTTGTAAAAACATATTTATTTTTAAATAGTGCAACGAGTTATGATTTTAAAACGTCCATTAGTGGTCGTTCTCTTGTGCCTTGTGTTCGGATTGTTATGAAGTCACGCCCTCGGATACGTATTCTGTCCAGGCCCCGTCTGGGGGTGTGACAGATTGGTATCAGAGCCAAGGTTATAGAGAACCAGGTAGAATATCTAGGTCTGGTCTATAACCAGTATGTGATCCTTACGAGCTTTTATGTGTGCCTTATACGTGTTTTTGCTATGAGCTTACGCTTATCTTTTCTCTGCGATTATCTTTTCTCTGTGCTTATATTTTCTTTGTGATTATCTATCCTTTGCGGTTATCTCTTCTTCGCGGTTTACGTTCGCCTTATGTTTATTTCTCTATCTATTTATATGGAAGTTGTCTATATAAATACTAAACCTTTCTAAGACATTGTGGATGGCACAATGGTCTCTAAAATTTTTCTAAGACATTGTGAGCAATGCAATGGTCTCGAACTTATTATTCATAACCTTATACAATATCGTTTTGCGCGAAACCCGTCACGGTTATGTTTACATGGAATTATGTATGAATCTAAGTTTCACAAGTCTTGTATGGGCGGGACTTATAACTGGAGGTTTAATATGGTAATTGCTATGTAAACTCGTTCATAAAGATCTTTATCTTATTTACTTTAATCGTATACTCATCAGCTATTTTTGAACTCTATGTCGATCTTCCCTAATTGTTTTACTCCCCGTCTCCGAAGACGAGTTTTAAACACTCGTCCCACACTTATTAGAGTGCCTGCATCATATTTTCATCCACCACCTTGAAGATTTTGTTAGTACGCGTGTTGCATCAGAAATTATTAAGTAGGCTAATTTATAATCTCTTTATTTGAAAGGATTGGGACGCCTTTGCATTTAAATAAATAAATTGTATAAATTAGTCTATACTTATTCATTTATTCGAATTATTTCATTTCCTTTACCCCATTCGATTTTGAAGTAAATACCGACGACAAGACAAGGAATGAGTTCCACAAGGATCGAGTGTAATAACTACATGGCTCGCGACATGGCTAATGCTATCAAAGCTAATATTGTTATCAAAGCTAATATTGTTTATGAGGAAAGAATCCACATGGCTCGTGACTAAATGGATTAGGTCGTACGTTAGGAAACCAAGGTAGTAAGGAATGTCAACAACAAAATAAATGACAAAAGGCCGTGAGAGCTTACATTGCTTAACCCAATTACAAGGACGGATATGTAGCAAAATTTCCCTTCTACAACAAACGTAAGTTGCACCACACTACACTGTGAAGTGCAATAACTACAAGACTGTTGGCCGTGTGAGTAGGAATTGTAGGACACCCGTTTCGATATTCAACTTAGAGGCCGCAGTGGCAAATTAAAAATCTGAACCGTGCGAACCGTGTTTAGGAGGTTAAAACTCATTGGAGCTCGTTGTCAAAGATAACGCTGATGTTTAAAGAGAGATTGTTCCTTATCTAGTGAAACCAAATTAGACTTAGACTGTAATCTCTAAGAGTTTTGCACTAGTATTTACCTGTGAATGTCGGGTGAGAAACTGAGTACCGAGTAATATTATTTGTTTGACTTGTAAAAGTCAGAATTGGCTTTGTACTAAATGCTTGAATCGATGTGACACCATATATGTTCTACTTATGTTGCAGTTCAACTATAAGAGACAAGATAATCCTACATGCTGTTTCATGGTTTACTGGTGAGGCTAATGAAGAGGACTTTAGAGTTTTGATGACGAGGATGATGAAGTCAATGAAGATGATGAGGATGATGATGAGATTGAAGAGGACGAAGAAGAGGATGATGAAGACGATGAGGACGAAGAAGAGGATGATGAAGAGACCAAGACCAAAACCAAAAAGAAGGTATGACATTTTCTTGACAGTTTTTATAACTTAGAGGTGGCAATTTCTAACCATTCAATTATGAGTGGGTCGATTTAGGTCATGTTTTACCTTCAACGGGTTATATAGGTAGAAAAAGTAGCTAGTTCTGAAACATGGCAAATACGTTAAGAAGTTACGAAAGTGTACTTTATTATGCTTCATTTTTGGAACAAGTGTTTTGACGAAAATAAATACATTACCTTTTATTTTGCCACCCCTATTATTATATTATGCTTCATTTTTGGAACATGCTAATCATTGTTTATAATTTGTTTCCATGCAATCCCGCAGTCATCTGGATCCAAGGAAATTTATCTTCATTTGTGTATATTAAAGTTATTGATGTTGATTTCAAAGAATTTATCTTACAAGCTGTTGCAATGATTTGCAGAAGGGTGGCAAACCAGTTGCTTTGCTGGTGGTGAAGCCGAGAGACCTCGTGAGTGCAAGCAGCAGTAGTAGCCTCTAATTGGATTAATTTTTTCGCTTTGTTTAAGTGTCGTTTCATTCCTATGTTGAATCACTTAAAAGGGTAAAATGTGTTAGGATTGTCATTTTTCTTTCCAGATCTTGCTTGGCATTCTCTTAAGAATGTATCTTTTTTTTGTGTTGGTGCCAAGCATATGTTAGCGTGGCTTTCCAAAGTGCTAGGACGGATTTATTTTCATGGTTGATCTGCGTTGTGGTACATGTCGCACTACTGAAATTGCTCTTTTTTAAAACATATATCATGCTCGTGAAAAATCTTTAATTCTGACCTTGTTTATCGACTAGTCTTCATTGTAGTAATAATTTATCCTTTGCTTGTATTAACCGGTTCTTCCAAAATTAAAGGGTGTGTTTGCTGTGTAAATATGAGATGGTTATTTGGATGATGGATTGAGCTAGTGGTGAAACGAGCCTGCTGCTGTGTCGGTTACCTTTTGAAGGCTGCTGTGTCCGTTCTTCTTTATCGATCCAAGGCAAATGGTGGTTCTGCATTTCGTGCCAAGTATGAAATCGTTGCAGACCATGGGGTCAGATACTTCAACCAGTTTTCAATTGTTCAAGATCGAATAGATGAAGATTAGCTTATTTAGATTGTGAACACTTCGGTTAGCTTTGGAGCTCTGTCTCGCTTATGTTTCTCTTCGCTGGTCTCCCACTTAAATGAAATAGTCGTTTCGACATTGTTTGGAACAATGAATTTTGGTGTGGGTGATATAGTTCGCCGCAGGCAGAGGATCTTCGTATCTGATTGCATCCTCATTTCATAATTATACCTGAACTTAGTATCAATGATGGGAGTATGTCCATAAGATAGATAACTTTCTATCCCACATAGGTTGAGGAGAAAAAATGATTCTACATTAGATACCAAAGTGTATGTTCAACACCTGTGTTAGAACCGGTATGAAACTTCCCTACATGTTGGTTCTACGTTAATGGCAAAAGTAAATGTAGTGCCCCGACATGTTGTGAAACTTGATATGAAGTCTTAATATTTTTCGAAATGCATTTAAATATCAGCGGTTGATTTTCAATGTCTCTCACCTATGTTTATTGATCTTCTGATATCCTACTCTCATGACATAGTCGTTTCCATTTTGTTTGGAGCAGCGAATATGTGTTGTGAGTGGAGTACTTATTTAGCACACGCAAAACAAATCACCTCGTATCTAATCAACTATGCAAGTTACCTTCATTGATCTTCTTGATCCCTTAGCTGACATGTGAAGCGGTTTTGCATCCTCAAAATGACTATCAATGTGCTAATGATATGTTGCTTGGTGTTCAGCTTTATCGGTTTATGTTTCATTCATAGTGATTATCCATAAGGCCATGATATGATATTAGTTGCTATTCTCAATGAGAATTTAATATGACTAAACCGATAGATTATTCAAGACTACATTGTTAATTTATGCAAACAAAACACATATAGTTCAAAAAGACAAGAGTCATGTCAGAGATTCAAAGTCGTTACCCATAACGGGCATGAATACAAGAGTAAAGAGCATGTCTAGGTAACTTACTATATATCCAAAACCAGATTCAAATTCTATAAGAAACGATACCACTTTTCAGAATCACTTGATATAATGAAATCCGGGCTACATGCATCAATAAACATAAACATGATGTTAATTAGGAGACTAAAGTTGATTTGACTGCAACAGGAAACAGCCTAGGTATCCCTCAAGACCAATCTTGGATCACGGAAACACTATATATCCAAAACCAGACCCAATCACCGAAACCAAACCTCATGACATACTTGGTGCAAAATTTAGTTTAAATCGTTGTGGTTCAAGTATATAAATAAAGGCTGTAACAAAAGAGAACATGACAAGGGGGTTCCATCCATGATATAGTACACACACTCAAGAAAACAAAACCGCGAGGGAGAAACATAGCTCAAAGATGAACATTTGGCAGAGTCATAGTCTGTAATACAAGACAAAACAAATGCAAAGTCACATTCAAGTACAAGCTAAACAAACGCAAAGTCACATTCAAGTACAACAACAACAAACGCAAAGTCACATTCAAGCACAAGCTAGTTTAAGGATTCAGTTTAGTTTTTACATGATAATAAAAAGATAACAGAAGCATTGGATCAGAATGGAAACGTGGAGAGATGATAGTCGTCAAATGGTAATGGTTGGGTGCAAGGTCTGCAAAAGTGCAAGACATTCAACACGTACGTTAAATAAATAAATGCTCGTATTGTTGCCACTCCAAGTGATGTTTCATATGCATAGTTCATTACTGGTGCTTTTGTGGTTCCGTTAATTCTCATTAGTTCCCTTACAGGGCTATAATCTTTACTAATTTATAAAGCATTTAGCCAATTTCTAAAATTAGAAGTCTTAAAATTTTAATTAAAAAACATTTCTTTATTAGGAAATCTATATGTCTCTTGATAAATGTAAGTATGTAACAACTAAACATTCAAAAACATTTATTTATTACGGTTACAACTGAAAATTTAAGTGTATTTATGTAGTCCGTTTCATAAAAGCCTAATTCGTAACGGTCTATCTCAACATTTAAGTGTATTTATGTTTATTTGTAACAACTCATTACACATTATATAAAACCCCCTAAACAAGTAAACACACAGAGACCATTTTTGTTGGTATAAACACCCAAACTCACCCCAAACAAGCACACAACCCACATATTTACATTCATGTCTCTCTCTCTCAAACCTAAAACACCATTCGCCAACCGCATATGATACCGACTACCGCTGTCAACAACAACTAATTCCGCCACCACTCTCAACAGCATGCGTCGTCACCACCACCGTTTTAATGCTTTTTTGTTTGTCATCATGCCCATGTATGTGTAGTTAGAGTCATGCATGGTTGTGTTCATTTGTAAGTTTTGTATTATAGCTTCATATTTTCTAAGCGCTATTGCTTTGCGTTTGTTTAGTTTTGAGTTTGGTTGGAGCTTTGGGTTCTTAGCAGTGATTATCGGTCGTTATGCAAGCACATAAATGTTTAATGTTAGCAGATAAACTATTGCACCAAATCAAATTTGATGTTAGCTATTGTTGAGTTTGTATTTCATGTATTTAATGTTGTTATATGATTGGAACATTTGCTATATGCAATTGTTTAGTGGTATATTGTTAAAACGTTATGACATGTAACCCGTATATCGACCTCTAAAAAGGCTATCAGTACCTGGGCATATTTTGCAGCTACTAGACGGAAGGTGGCTACAATGAGAACTTGCCATGTCACTGAGGCCATAATGAATATCATGGCGATTAGTTCAATACTAGAAGCAATCACATAGGCGAACGAAAAGGGTATGTCAAAATCGACACTTAGATCAGATGAAGCCTGTAAGAAAAAGTTTAAGCCGATTAGTACCTGCTTGTTATAGATGATGGAAAAGGGTATGTCAAAATCGACACTGTCTAACAAAGGGAGAAAACACTTACCCTTGTAAGAATTCGTCCAACGGAAGTAGAGTCAAAAAAGACCATTGGAGCATTGAAAACTGAAAAGGTAAACTGAAAAGAGTAGCCAAAAATGATCTCAAAAACACAAATATTGTGGATTGAAAATATCCAGAAACTTTCTAATTTGAAGTTAAATCCATCTAGACCTGGAGCTTTATCCCCCACCCCCCCTCGCAGCCTCGGATTGCTTCCACAATTTCCCCCTCGGAGAACTCCTTTTCCAAAGCCATGACATCATCTGATGAAATCCTTTCAACCCGATCGCAGCAGAAAATTGGTCGAAGTGAAGCACCCTCGGTGAATAGAATCTTATAGTGTCTAACCATCTCCACCTTTATAGCCGAAGGTTCCTCACACCATAGACCGTTCACCATTAACCACCTAATATTACTCTTATTTTTCCTTCGTCTAATGTAAGCGTGAAAGAATTTCGAATTTTCATCTCCTTCCGAGTCCCACTTTATTCTAGATTTATCGAAGCATACTTCTATATTCATTTTCCTTGTTCATCCATGTCTTTCTCTCCTCCATCCATGTCGCTCGTTCATTTTCATTTAAAGGTCTCATTTCCGCCTCCATCTCCCATCTCATAGCCTCTTTTTTAGCTATCTCTATTTTTTCATTCATCCTGCCAAACCTTTCTTTACTCCAATTTTTAAGCGCCCCTTTCACATTTTTTAATTTATCCCGAAATCGACAATCCGGTCTACTACTCCTTACTTCCAATTTCCACGCCTCGTGTACCACTTGCTTGATGTCCTTTTCTTCTAACTATATGTCAAATGCCCGAAACGGCCTTGGTCCAAAGTCTAGATAGATGTCCTTTAGCACAATGGGACAATGATCTGAGAGCTTTCGGTCCAAAGCCACAACCGACAAATTTCTCCATAAGTTGCCAAACTCCTCATTTAATAAAAATATATCAAGCTTACTAAATTTCGTACCATCATCACTAACTCTAGTAAATTTCCTCCCCCCATTGGAACCTCAATAAGTTTTGCCTCGTTGATAAAGTCGTTAAACTCACTCGTTTCCTTGTTATTCACTTGTGAATTCATCCTTTCCTGGATACCCCGTACAACATTTAAATCCCCGAATATGCACCATGCCCCTTTCTCATCCTTCATCAGCCGTATCAGCCTTCCCCATAAAGATGACTTCTGTCTACCCACGTGCGGTCCGTAAACACAAGCAAGATAGATATCATCCCCTCTTCCTTTCCAATCACCTTTAACTGCCACAAATCTTTCATCACACATACCATCCCTATACGTGAATGATCTAGCATCCCAAATTAATATAATCCCTCCCGAGTTCCCATTAGCCACTAGTTGAGTAAACCCAAAACCCCTATCTCCCCAAATATCTTCTACCCACGTATCATCAACCATACCACACTTTGTTTCTTGAATACCAATAATATCCGGACGCTCCTCCATAATTAAAGATCGAATCCAACCCTTTTCCCCGCCTCACCAATACCCCTAATATTGATCGACATGATTTTCATAATGAACAATACTAAACGATACTGAGTTAAAAATCTTACTGTAATTTCAGACCCCTTTCAGCCTCTCCTCTCTTCCATTCTTCTTTGTCTCCACGTTTGTACCCATTCCTCTCTGGTTCTCAGCCTTCGTCCATGATACACCAATCAATTCACCAATCTCCTTTACTTGTTCCATATTAATCGAACAACTCCTATTGCTGGAATTTGTACGGCCCGATCCTTTGATAATAAACATCTCGTTTCCTTCATTCTCTACCTCGTTATATTCTTTGTATGCCTCACATATCCCTTTCAAGTGTTCCCCTGATCCTTCCACCCCCCTTTGTCTAGCCCCCACCAATGCTTTTGTAACACTCCTTTTACCGGCCTTTTTCTTATCGTTTCCTGTCCCGCCATCAATGCCATTTTTGAATGCGAGATCTCTATTTGCTATTTCAAACACATCTTCTAACCTGTGTGCCAAATCTCCTTCTGTATTGTTACCTGTCTCTGGCTCCTCTTCCCCAACAACATCTGCTCTTCTTTTCTTATTAGCTCTATTGTGTAGACTACTAATTTCATTATATGCCTAAGTTTAATATGTACATAGTATGGTCTA
>BQNB010016016.1:50655-72272 GCA_026074375.1 Tanacetum coccineum
ATATTAGAAAAGTATTTATCATTTTTGACTATTTGTTTAGGAAAGTCTTTATGTCGTATTAGGAAAGTCATTGTTTAGGAATGTCTTCATATTATATACGTTTGACTATTTGTTTAGAAAAGTCACAATAGCTCATAATAAGCCCATGGCCCCCATTTAGCTATTATAAATAGTCTTTGTACTCTTTTATTATAATGGATCAAGTTAATCAATAAATCTCTAAGCTTCTTTCTCTTTTCTTACGGAGCTCGCACACGCTATAGTGGTGCAAATCTATCCATTCTTCTCTATTTTCTTAAGAAGCTCGCACACGCTAAAAGTGGTGCCTTATCCCGATACAACCCCTAACAGGTTCGTATCAATTGGCGCTTTTATTAAGATCTCTCGTTGATAGGCTTCCGATTTAGATTAAAAAAACGGTTCATTAGCCCTGGCAGTGGAAGCACGCTTCACGGACCTACAACTTTTGAAAATTTTAAGGTCTTATCCTTCAACATTGGGAGAAGCCTTCTTCAGAGCCCGCATCACCGAGGCTCGTTTTGAGGACAAAAATAATCAAACAGTTGATACTAACGTTGGTGATCAAGAAGACCCTAACGTGAAGGATAAACAAGAAGTGAAAAAGGCTAATGATCAAGAGATCGAAAACATTCAAGATGAAGATGGCAAGAATGTTGAAGATCAACAAGTTTCTGAGGCGGATGATGATACCAACATTGATGATTTTGGTTCTTCATTGCCACATCATAAAGGGGCTGATTTGACAGTAGAAGAGGTAGTACTTGAAAATATCAAAACAGATCTTGAGAAAGACGAGGATGAGCAAGGTAAAAAAAGTAGAATAAAAGGGTTATTACATTTTTTGAATTTGGTGCCAACAAAGACAGCAACCCTAATGGTGTTTTCAATGATGTTGGTGGGGTTGGGTAAAGCAAGGCTAATGACACATGGGTGCCTGCTAGGAGAATTGAGGATGGTTGGTATTTATTTGATGAGTTGGGGTCTATTTTGAATATTCAATTAAAATCGTTCATCAATTAAGTGACGACAAGCATGCTGACTACAACAAAAAGCATAAAAGAGGAATACGACGAGGAGTGTGCGATCCTGGAATCAAGATTGTTTGTAGACATCACCTTGAGGACAAGGTGGTTGTGAAGGAGTGGGGAATGATACGCCGATGGTTGGATATTATCATAGTTTATTATGTTTAGGAATGTCTTCATATTATATACGTTTGACTATTTGTTTAGAAAAGTCACAATAGCTCATAATAAGCCCATGACCCCCATTTAGCTATTATAAATAGTCTTTGTACTCTTTTATTATCTATTTTATTGTATTAGCGCTTATCCTGAAAGGTAATTAACGGTTCATGACAGTAAGGACTTTTCAGGCATAAATACCCACAGCAATGAAGTCACATTCACATATCAAAATCATTTGTGTTCAATTTTCAAAACAAGCATGTATCTCCCTCGCGGGTTTTCATAAAACAATCAAAGATTAAAAGCGAGGCTATGAACTCACCTTATAAAATAGCATCAAGAAAGTGTGTCGACAATCACAAAGAACAAACGAGAACCTCGACCGCCCTAGAATAATGACGCGCAATTAGAGAAATCAAAGAGTACGATCGAAACGGTGCATAGACCGCGATATATACATACATGTAAATATACATATAAAGACTATATAAAGATACATGCAATGGAATCCACATGTGCGCCCTACGATTATTTATTAATACACGCTAGTGATAGAATCACATTAGAAATTAAGTTACGCTTCTTTTCTGAAAATTTTCTATTGTTGGAAAGTTGCTATTTTTACAAAGTTACTATTTTTAGGAGCGAACGAAAACGTCCTAAAATTATCTTAGTTATAAAATAATGTTCGTTAAGTTTTTACGAGCTCAAACGCGCCCGACGACACCTAAAATCCTTATTTAATTTTTCTACCAGCTTTAACTTTTTATATATATAATTTTCGAGACTTTTTCAATCAACCCCAATACTCCAAAAAGCTTAGATCTAATTTACCCCAATTTGATTTTTAATCAAAAACCCAAGAAACTTAATAAAGCTAGATCTTCCAAATGGCTTGTTGCATGTTAGATTTTTGATGTGGGAAATGTTACTGGATGTTAATTAAGTGGTTTTGTAGTGATAGATTTTGTTTGATGATGATGATGGTGGTGGTTTGGTGTTCGACGCAAGAACAAGAGAGGGAGGGGGGTTGAGTTTTCTTGTTTTGATCTTAAAAATGGTTAAGTGTGACTGTTTGTGTATGTTATGGGGTATTTATACTCCTCCCATTCTTGGCTAAAACACAAATAAGAGTTAGGCTCGGTTTGGTTTAAATGAGGCGACAACACAACTTTCGTTTTATATATATATATTTTTTGACGACTCGAGTTGTAAATACTTATATGTAAAAAGGTTTTAAGAATGACACACATGGTTAAGTAAATAAAATCTTTTATTTAGGATTCGACTAGGATTCAGGAATAATCACGGAGCACCAAAATCGAATAATCAAACTCACGAGCGATAAGGAAGAATTTTTAAATTATTAGAATACTCAAACGGATATAAATCCTAAACACGGCTCGTGAATAGCATAAACGCGGATTTCGTCAAATCGGCTAGAGGTAAAACACGAAATTTTATTCAAAAGTAAAAATAGTAACGGAGTTGAGATTTAATATTGACCGCGAAAATACGAGATGTTACAGCCTTCCCCCTTAAGGGAGCGCCGTCCCGGTGCTCAATTCGCCTTATTCGCCATCGGTTTACTTGTGAAAAGATGAGGATACGCCCTTGCTTTAGTTGTTCGACCTCATGGTCTATGATCCTTACAGGATCCTCGATAAATTGTAGCTTGGTAACTAGTCAAAATGCATCTATCGGGAAGACAAGGTTTAATGAGATAAACATCTCTTCGGGTTCAAGCCGTGAGAGGAGATATGGATTCCACTGAGTTCCCGATGTAGTTTAAGTTGTATAGCTTGCTAACGGATTCGAATGGTTCAATAAAGCAATTAAGCAAGATAGCAAACGAATATCGAATTAAATGATAGTTAATGCAGGAAATGTTCTCTTTTTAGGATTATCAGTAGAAAATTGATTTTGATAAAAAATTTAGGCGACTACTCCCAGCATAGCATGATCCTTCCTGAATTATACATAAGTGATCAGGCTTTTTATAATTGAGGACTAACGATGCAATGCTTATTTTCGTCAAACTAGTGTATGTATAAAATAGCATCAAATGGTTTTATAGTGTAATAAAATAGTTCGTAAAGTGGGTGCAAAGTAGCTCATAGGATGACAACATAATAGTTTATAAGACGATGGTAAAATGGTTTATGATATATAGCAAAATGGTTTATTGGATGATTCTGAAAATATTTATAAGACATTAGCCAAATAATTTGCAAGGTAACAAAACAATTCAAAAGATGAAAACGAAATAGTATATAAGATGACGACAATTTAGTCTATAGGAAATCAGCAAGATAGTTTATGAGCTAATAGTAAAATGGTTTACAAGATGACATCAGGGTTGTTTATAAAGCGTTAGATCATAGTAAGTATAAAGAATATCCGAACAAACGTAGAAGTAGTAAGAGAAAATGGACACAAAGAGAGTCATTTGCTCCAACAGATCGTGAATCGGAAGGCTATAGCGAGTCATTTGTAGAATTTAGCGTTGCAACGAAGGAACAAATTGATCATAATAACAGTATATAGAAGTAAGCATCAATGGTTCCAAAATATAGTAACGCTTAAGGGAAATAAATGTAAGGAGTTATTCGATCGACAAAATGAACGTAGAGAGTCGTTCAATATCTGTTGAACTTAGAAGTTGACTTCTTGGCAATATGATTCTCCAAAATCACATGAAGTAACGAGGAAAAGAATGAGGTGTTAATGAGTCAGGAACTAAGGAACACGACGATGAAACAACGACAAGGGTAAACCCTTCTTTCATATGATAACAATTCACAAAAAGAGGAAGAATACGATTAAAAAGAATCGAGTGTAGTTTATTACCCATAGAAGGAGTACCTATAGAATCCACAATCGTTTGTGTCTTATATTAATTAGAAAAATTATGTCCTTGAAGATATATGAATTTTAGATCAGGTTACGACTTATAGACGAAAAGTTACTTATTTTTAGAATGTTTAGAAATCCCGAACGTAAATGCTGTCTAAAGATATCCCTTAATCCCAATTCACGTCTAAACGCCCTTAGTGATCTTAACGTCTAGCTTTCCATACAATTGATGGGTACTAACGGGTATTATATCCTTATAAACCTTCCACTATGCTATCCATGACTTAACTAAACACGAAACACCCGTTATCCCATTATTCAAGTTTTTAGATTTTGGCCGGTTTTCATAGTTACTTTACTAATTTTTATAAAATACCAAATGACCTCAAATGACTTTCATATTCTATTTCCCACAACCTCAATATGTCATAGACCTACTGTATTCTTCCCAAAAAGGTTTGACAAGTCTAGCTATTTTTTTGAAAATTCGACAACCCGAAGTGTCCAGAAAATGACCTGCTGCAACCACCTAAAAGTTTCACTTGACCAGACCCATTTAAACCTTTCAATAAAATCTAGAAAAATTCTAAAAAATCATATACATCATTAAATTCCTACATTAGCAACCTCATTAATTAAAAAGATGTTTTGACATGGTTTTTGACCTCACAAACACAACCCAAATTCTGTCCCCGAAACTCAGATTTGACAACTAATCTTGTAAAATCAATTTGACTAACCTTTGCTCACTTTCAATTCATGAAACCACTTTTTATGGAAAGTAGACTCTCTGAACTTAATTTTTGTCTCAAAAGAATCAATAAAACCTACCCGAATGATGGAGTTATGACTCTCACAAAATGACTAAAAGAATCTGCCAAACTTTCAAATCCGAATTTACAATAATTCAACCTAATCCTCTTCAACCACATGAACCAACAATAAATCCACTATCAAAAACATCCTAATCCCATCTCCATCAACTTATTGACTCACTAATCAACACATCTTCAAGTATTTCATAAAACCCACTTGATTAGTTTAGAAAGTATGACACAAACACATACATCCATGGATCTATGACATGCAAAGTAGATCTAATATGATCACATAAAAATAACATCAAAAAGAGATTTAAGACGCTCACAATAGCGGGTATATGCGAGAATAAAATCAAAACACGGATTCTTCTTGTTTCCATTTTGTAACACCCCCAAAAATGGGTCGCAGCGGAAATGTGTCCGGGGGCGTTACTTCATAATACAACAGCACAAGATACAAGAGAACGACCTCTAAATGTGTCGTTTGAAACGTAATCTCGTTGATTTTCTTGTAAATATCGGCCTTGGCGGCCGATATATCATTGAGATATCGCTTATCGGTGGTCAACCGATACTTTTTTTCACTTATCGGTCATAAATATCGGTTTTGGTCAATATCGGTCAAAATCGGTCAATATCGGTCAAAATCGGTCAATATCGGTCATAAATATTGGTTTTGGTAAATATCGGTATCGGTCAAAATCGGTCAAAATCGGTCAATATCGATCAATATCGGTCAATATCGACTTATTTTGTTAGAATATTGCTAATATATATTTTTGTAAAATTAATTCCTTTATAATTAAGGGTCTCCGCCGAGAAACCGATAAATCGCCACCAAGACCGATTTATCGTTTAAAGGTGGTCAACCGCCGAGCGATATTTACAACACTGCTTTTTATTAAATTGCTAGTTAAATTAATAAATTAATAAAACAGAAAAAATCAAAAATTTAAATTTGAAAACTCCTTTCTTAAATCTCGGAGGACAAAATCAAGGTAAAGTTAGAGATAAAAAAAATAATAGATAAAAATGAGTTTTACATAAATGCCCTTTTGAATTTTAAGTAATTATTTAAGATTGAAAAAAGAATGAGTGGTCAAGATCGGTTCTCGTAGTTCTCGCTGAAAAGAACCTCACCCTATATATATAGAATGGGATCGTGAGAAAACCTAATCTCGATGGAAAACCCACAACTCAAACAGATGCCACTAAAAATACGAAACAGATGCCCTAGAAAATCTTTTTTATATAGCCCTTCAGGGTTAGGGCATCTCTGTTTAATTATTTTTAGTGCATCTGTTTAGTTCTCTAGGTTTTTCTCCGCAAAAATATGGTTTCTCTAGAACCCATCCTCTTTAATATATATAATATATATATATATATATATAATATGAAACAGATTCACAACATATATATTTGATACTAGAGGTCCAAAATGGGCGTCTCGGGTAACGGATCAAAAGTGGAGGGGTTAAAACGGGTCATTTTTAATGCAGGCTGAAACGGGCGTGATTGGCCTATTGACCTGTAAATACTTTTTGTTACCTTATTAAAGAAAATAGTTACTGCATTAATGAAACTTAATGAAATGGTTGTGCAAGTTGGGAAACAGGTCAAAACGGGTTTAGTTGTAAGGGGTTATCATTTTATTAAGGGACGAAATGAATATACAAAGAACTAATCCTAATTACCAGAATATTGTCAACGGATGAGAGAAACTCCAATTGATGAGTGACAAGAATGACGGTTTTCTTCTCTAACGAAGTTATAACACAATCCTGAAGCACGACATCACGATTTTCACGTTTTGCAAAATAGTTAATAACTTAATATACATTTCAAGACGCTGAACTTAAAATCTTACATTAAAGAGAGTTGCTGCAGTATGTGCATCTACTGCACTAAATGGGTCATCGAGAAGATAAATATCAGCATCATTATAAACTGCTCTCACGAGTTGAATCCTTTGCTTCTGTCCTCCACTCATGTTAAGCCCTCTTTGGCCTATTTCGGTTAGATCCCCGTGTTTAATGCTTCAATATCCTTATCCAAAGCACAAGCATTTATGGCCTTTTCATACATAGTTCTGTTCATTGGCTTCCTGTATAGTATGTTATCTTGGATCGTCCCACTTTGAATCCAAGATGTTTGGCTGACATAACCAATCGATCCAAAAACATCCACCTGAAAGAAAAAAATAAAAATGACCTTCATATAAATAACGGACACTTACATGTCATTATGATATACATATGTATCCGCGAACTCACTGTTCCTGAAGTTCGGGAAATCTCTCCAAGTATAGCATATAACATCGATGATTTTCCAGAACCAACTGACCCGCAAACTGCAACTTTTTGCCCACGTTTTACTTCAAGATTAACGTTCCGAAGTGTTAGAGTGGTGGATTCAGGATCCCAAGCGAAATTTCCATCCTGTATTCTAATATTGTTACCTGACTTCTCGGTTTCTTGTTTGGTTGTCATCCTGTTATCTTTTAGTTCATCGTCAACTAAGAAAGAAGTAATCCTACCAAAGGATACTTTGACCTGAATTAACGCGGAAATTGCATCAGGCAACAACCGTACGGGTTCAGACATAGTCCGCAGTGTTGCTAAAATTGTAAAAATAGTGGCAGCAACTAGAGGGGCACTTCTCAAAAGCGCACATCCAAAAAGAACGACTGAAGAAATAAGTGTCGGTGACATCCAATACAACATCGTGCCATAGACCTTTTTAAACTGAGCTTCACGCAGCAAGATTCGACAACTTTCTTGAATTTTTCTCAGAAGTTGATCGTAGTCTCTTGTCCAGAGCCACCATGAATTCCAACTGACACTTTTGAATAGCTTTTGCGAAAGGCAAATTTAGTTACTATTTGGTAATTTTGATCTGGTATTTAGTTTTAGGAAAAATGTTGACGAATGGGACTCAAATTCAGAGATGATATACTTCATTAGGAACTCATGATTCAAATGCAGCATCCACCCCTCCTTCAAACTCTGTACCTTTGAAGAAAGGAAACATTTGCCTGATTGTCTTAGGACCTTCAAGAATCTTATTTATTTTTGCGCAGAGATTTCTGCCAAAGATAAATGATTCATCATCACCACCATGACAACCAAAAGCAACGTCTATTCCATATGCAGCAAAAAAGGTACCAACAAGGGAGTGTAATCCATTTTGTATGTAAAGGGGGCCATTGACCACCCAATCATCGGTTGTTCTAGGAGCATAATAATTCAATACAACATACTCATTCTGGAAGAACAAATAGGCTTCATTCGTTCTAGTTGAGCGGAATGCTGAGTCAAGATAGCTTTTAGTCACTTCCTCTATGTCATACTCAATTATGTCCGCTATACTTGTTGCTACTTTTCTATTCTCTCGCTGTGGGAATCTTCAAGCCTCTTCATCGTGTTATTGTCACGGTAATATATTTATGATTTACCTTTGTGGGTGTGATTGAGGATTGAAGTTCGTATCTATGTAAAAGATGTTATTGGCTCTAGTCCGTCTTGTATACCTATTTCAAACAGGCAAGTAATAACGTAAACACGCAGCATGGGGAACAATGAGACCAGAACTTGTTAACAAATAGCTATATATAAGTGTAACTTACTTCTTGACTAATAGGTTGTTATGTACATGTAGATTTAATAATTTATATTTTCAATTAAAAGAATATTAGGCAGCTCCAACTAATTGCATAAATCGTCCTTAAAGTTTGGCCAAATTGCATGTTTCGTCCCAAATGTTACGAAAGTGCACGGATCGTCTCTGTTGGGAAATCTTTAGTGCAAGTATCGTCCTGCAGGGACGATACTTGCAATAAAGGTTTCCCCAAAAGTATCCCACAGGGACGATACTTGCACCAAAGGTTTTATTTCAATGACGATCATTGCATTTTCATAACGTTTGAGACGAAACATGCAATTTGGCCAAATTTTAGGGACGATTTATGCAATTTACTCTATAATCTAGTATACGATGATCCATCAATCCTTAAATCCCAACAAAGAATTAGTTGTTGTTTTTAATATTTATATAACTAATTAAAAAAATAAAACGTAAAAGAATTAATAGAAAAAGATACCTGGGACTCTGGGAGGCTGTGAAAAGTTCGAAAAAACGATTCGGGAAGTTGACATTTTAGGGTTTTAATGTTTTACAATTTATAACAAAGGAATTACGTATGACTTTATTTTATAGCAGTTGAATAATAAGTTATAAAGTAAAGGATACAAAAGACAAATATGAGTTGGACTTGTATAAAACTTAAAAGTTGGGCCTATCTTTAATCTTTTATATAAGAAAACAAAATCACAAGTGAGGACTTTTGTAATTAAATGATTCCTTATTAATTAACTTTTTTTAATTAATAATTTTTCTTTTTAAATGTATTTAATTAAATAAATATAAATACTTCCTCATTTGGCAATATTGTTTATAAATTCGTTTTTTCAGATTCAAAAATATAAGTTTCACACATATAAAAAATTAAACTTTAAAAGGCGGAGTAATCTACAAAAAGGGATAATCACAAAAATACCCATTTTTGCAACCCCACTTCACAAAATACCCAATTTTTTTACACAAAAGCCAAAATGCCCAAAAAATTCGGAAATTCTTAAACTTTTACGAAATTGAAAAAAATATCGAAATTTTTTGATATTGTAAAGAAAAATCGCAAATACGTTGCTAGAAATCCTTAAAAGCTCGCAAGTTTTGGATTTTCTAAATATTTTTGCAAATTTTGCGATTTTTTAAACAATTATCGAAAAATTTCGAAATTTGTTAAAAAAATTCGTAAAGTTGCGAAATATTTAGAAAATCGAAATTTTGCGAGTTTTTAAGGATTTCTAGCAAAATTTAGCTTTATTAACATCACAAAAACACAGTGTTCGCAAAAACACAGTTTCCTCCCTCACCTGAGATCTTCATGCGATTTTCATCTTCGCAAAACACCACCTCCCCCACCTGAGATATTATATGTTCGCAAAAAACCCACCACACCTCGCAATTTCATAAGGGTTTTGCGATTAAAGAATCCCGCAAAGGGTTGTAAAAGTGTTTTGCGAATTTTCAACAAATCATGGATAAAGATGCAGCCGCGGTACGTTTTATTCATTAAAATTCATGTCTATTATTACTTTGAATTATGGATTTTTCGAATTATTGTTTTTTCAAATTAGGGTTTTATTGTAATTGGGTTTTTTCGAATTGGGGGTTTTCGAATTACATGTCTAGGAGGTGTTTTTATGGTACTAGCATATGTTTTCTTTAGCAATGTAATGTTTTTATCATGCCTGCGATATTTATGCTATTGATGTTATTATCATGCCAATGTATGTACTTGCCTATGGTAATTTTCTCACTTAGTGCATGTGATTTTACTGCCAATGTATGTTTTGGCCAAAATACATTTGCAAAAGCATCATGTTCTGTCACATTGTTGTAACTAATGTAGACTGACATTCTATTTGAGTAGCAAAATGGCTACTAATACCCTTTAGACTGAGTAGCAAAATGACAGGACTTCAAACTCTCATGACTGAACTGCTTCTTGTGTTTTTTATACTGTTAATTCTACGTTTTTGACAACTACACTTTAGAGCCTGGTAGTCATAGTAAGATATTGATTATTTAATTTGGCGATTTTTCAAGTCAAAGATATGCAATCTGTAGGTGATTGCCATTATCAACCATACTTGTATGTGATGCACCCTGTTCCATGATTAACAACATTCGAGTTGTTATTTTGTTTAATGGTTGACATGGTCTATTATTTTTTTTATTAATTGCTTCATGACTTTCGCTAAAAAAATGTTAAACCTTTTAAGCGACGCCAACTTTGAAATCCTGGTAACAATCTTTTGAAACAAGTATATGCTTGACTTAATACTCGTAACATGGTACAAAAACTATGAATGGAAAAGAAAAAAAAGTGATCATATTCTTTTCGAATAGTAGAGTTTTGGTGGGTATAAATTTAAAACCTTTACTTTTTCTATGTGGGCACTAAGAATCACATAACACCCATGAGGCTATGACCAACCATAGAGCTAAGGGGCGGCGGATCTTATTCCACATTTCCACGCTTTTGACCAACAATCCAAGTGCATTAGTCCCACTAGTCTTTCTTTTGTGAATTTAGTGAATTTTGAATTGGTTATTAACAATGTTTGTTGTGTGACGCCAACGTTCGAGTTGTAACTAAATATTTATCATATATTGAATGTGTTCGACTGTTACATCTTTGGTCTTCTAACACAATTTCTTTTTGTAAACAGCCGATCATAACAATTAAGGCCAATATTGATGCAACGGTTAAGGAGATACGTGGAGCTCTCACCGATACCCAAGTTCAAATATTCAAGAAAACATGTTTTGGACATTGGCTTGACATTAGCCTTAAAAGGAATAACCAGCTTTTGATTCATACGCTACTTACTTGTATGGTCGATAGTGTAGCAAACGAGCTCTCATTTCTCGTATCAGGTAAAAGGATTCGCTTTAGACGCCAAGAGTTTTGTTTAGTAACCGGTTTACGTTTTGGTAGCAATATGTATATGAAAGAGTGGGTTAAGAACATGGCTGAAAACTCATTTAGGAATAGGATTTTCCCTGATATTGAAGCAAGATCAGTTAAATTATCGGATGTTATTGCTATTTTTGATAAGATGCGTGACAAATCACTTGTTTTGGAAGACAATGATGCAGTTAAAATATGTCTTTTGGTGTTGTTACAACACGGATTCTTGGGCCACCAAATGTCACACAACATTTCTAATGAAATGTTGACGTTGGTTGAGGATTTATCAAATTGTTGGAATATTTTTCCATGGGGGTCGTATATTTGGGATCATACATATCCGCAGCTACGAGATGCTTTAAATAAACGCCAAGTGAGTCATGATGACAAGCGCGAGAAAGGGGCTGAGATCCGATACACGCTGACCGGATTTGTTTATGCTTTTATGGTAATTCTTACTATGTTGATTTTTTTATACATGTTTTATGTTGTTTTTTTATGTTTTTTAAGTTGTTTTTACTATTTAATAGATATGGATATTGGAGGCCATCCCAGCTACACATGTTTATGTCTCCAAAGAGCCGATGGAGAAAATTCTGAGGGCTTTTGCATGGAAGATGATACTACCATTTAGTTGGGCGAGATGTCGTACTTTGTTCGTCGGTGATAATTTAGCCCTACCATTGGAGACCCTTACACCTACTAAAGTCGAGAGCGAGAGTGATTGGTAGAAGACCTCTTTGGAGTATTTTGAAGGTAAAGGTGTTCAAAGTAAGGCAGTAAGTAAGCAACTTGAGATTGAAAAAGACAGCCTACGTGAGGAAGTGCAGAAGAAGAAGAAAAGGAAGAGAGGTTCATCACCACCATCATTTCAAAACCCAACATATGAATAGTTGATGACGAGAGTTAGTACGTTGGAAGGCACTGTTACCGCTCTCACTCAGACCGTTTCGAGTTTACAGGGTAATATTGGTACTTTAGAGTCTCGATTGCTTGCGTTGGAGGTATGTTATTTGTAAATTATTTTTTTTAAACTTAGCCATAACGTGTTATGTTTGTTATTTTATGAATTGTGGGGTGATGCACGTGTTAATACTCTCACTCAGACCATTTCTAGCTTACAGGGTACTATTGCTACTTTAGAGTCTCGATTGCTTGCGTTGGAGGTATGTTATTTTTAAATTCTAGTTCTTAGTAATATAAAATATATATATATATAAATTTTATTTATGTTATTAATAAATTGTTATTATATGATTTGTAGGGTGATGAGCGTGACTTTGGAGTCGTATCGGATGGAGACATAGCAGCGTACATGTCACCGGGACCGTCATACACATCACATGGACCGCTACATACGTCACCGGCGTTGACGGCACATAAATATCTCCCGTTGGCTAACCGGCGCAAATTACGTGTCAGACGTACTCCATTAAAGCTTAAGTCACCGATGAGATGTTATTCACGTAAATCAAGAAGTGGCACCATACCACCACCACCAGCATCCACTATGATGCCCCCGGTGACGACTACGAAGGTATATGAAATTTTGTTTAATTGTTGACTGAATTTAATATATAATTCCAGATGCGCTTAAACTTGTATTTTATTGTTTTCTTATATAACAAAAGTCGTTAAAGGATACACATTTAGATGATTCAGATGCAGCCAAAGATGCGGCCAAAGATACACATTTAGATGTTGTTATAACCATATCGGTACCCATGACGACTACCGAGGTATATATCACTAAATTATTTGTTTTTTTATGTTTACTGAATTTCCTTTTCTATATGGGTCAGTTTGTAAATGTGTCAGTTTTCAAAAACGGGTCAGTTTTCAATATGGGTCAGTTTGTAAATGGGCCAGTTTCAGAAACGGGTAAGGTTTTAAAATGGGTCAGTTTTTAGAAATGGGTAAGTTTGTAAATATTACTATACAATAGATACTTTAGTCACATACAACTCATTTTGACCCATTTTGATACAACAGTTACTTTAGTCACATATGACCCAATGCATATATGTCTAAAATGTTTTGACCCTTTTAACTTTTAATCACATGCGTATAACAAGCGATACGTATGCAATAAAGTGGTGTTTTGACCCATTTCTAGGACATCTACCCCCAATCTAATTGTGCCTGCACATGGTTATGCAATAAAGTGGTGTTTGGTAATAAGTTTCAGGCCTGCTAATTGGCTATAAACTTTAAGTTTTGCAACAAAATTGTTTCTTTTTTCGCCAACTAACACAACGGAGCTGAGAGAAACATTTCCTGTTTTGACCCATTTTAAAATGGGTCAGTTTTTATGTACTCATGTCTTCTTAAATTATAAAACAATATGGAAACGGGGAAATATGGGTTGTGCTCTATTTGTAATTGGTAAATATATAATGATGGTCTTTAACTTGTATTCTATTGTTTTTTTATATAACAAAAGACGTTAAAGGATATCATACATATAGATGCTTCAGATCCAACCCAAGAGACTGGGCACTGACACACAGAAGATGAATGATAAATTATAAGATTGAGACAAAATACAAAAAAAGCCAAGCTACGATTTGCCAGATTTGACAAAGATTAGAAGGTGTAAATATCCCATTTTTACTACATTTGAGAAGAAGAAGACAGATTGTTACCTTTTTTGCTTACCTAAAGGAAGAGTATGTGAAACTAGCTTTTGGGATATTCTTTGGCCGGGCGGCGAAAATGTGATTACAAGATCCAAGGGTATGACTTGTTGATTGGTAAGTATACTTTTAGATTCTTAAAAAGTATTTACAATAGTATCTATAAGTGTTCATTATTGTATTTTTTGACCAGCACATCAATGCATTTATTGAGGTTATGATGAGAAAAAGGCCATGTAATGCACAGTGGACTCTTGGTCATAGCGAGCTAGTTGCGTTTTATAAGGATAGCAGTAATTTGATGAGTATGGTATCTGTTGTGGATGTTGTTCGAGCAACCATAGATGGAACCAATCCGAGATATCCATCATGGGAAAAAATCTCACAAGTAAGTTATAATTTTAATATTTGAGTTGTTTTACGCACCTATAAGAAGATTTTAGTTGTTTTAAGCAGTTTAGCAGATTTGAGTAAATTTGTGCAAATTTTAGTTGATTTTAGGTGTTTTTGAAGCTGTTTTGAGTTGTTTTTAGCAGAAATTAGCCGATATTAGCTAATTTAAGCATTTAACCAGTTTTTAGTTGTTTTAAGCAGCTTTGAGTTGTTTTTAGCTGATTTTAGTTATTTTAAGCAGTTTTAAGCAGATTTTAGCTAATTTAAGCAGTTTTGAGTTGTTTTAAGCTGATTTTAGTTCTTTTAAGCAGTTTTAAGCAGATTTTAGCTAAATTAAGCAGTTTTGAGTTGTTTTTAGCAATTTTGAGCAGATTTTAGCTAATCTATGTCTTTTTATTTTTGCAGGTTTTTTCCCCATAAATTTGGATAACCAACATTGGGTTGCTGCATCATGGAATCTTGATGACTATCAACTATTCGTTTATGACAGTCTTGAGTGTCCCGAAAATTATGAAAAAATGATAAACTTATTGAAGAAATGGAAAGATTTCATAAAAAAAGACTTGGAAAGTATGGATTGGTTTAAAAAGACAAAACGTGATCCGGAATGCTTTAAGATCTTGCTAAGATATGTGAATGACATGCCTCGACAGAGTTCTATGTATGGTACACTAGATTGTGGTGTCATGACATGTAAGTTTATTGAGATGCTTACAAAGGGGAAAACTATCAATGCTAAAAAATTTGGTGCTAATGTGGCAAAAAAATGTCAAGAGTTTAGAGCTAAAATGGCGTTAATGTTGTATGACACTAGGTGTGAGAGACCTGTGTAGAACCATTTCATTTTATTATTTTAGTGGATGTTGATATTTTTAATGTTTTATTATTTTGGATGTTTAATAGAAATGAAATTACGACTCTTTTGTGATGAAGTTGGAACTATATCGAAACGTTATCTTTATGTGTTAGAACACTTCACACTTGATGTTGGCGAAAAAAACTTAAACATAGTTCAATAACACTAGTAAGAAATAACATAGTTCAATAACAATACAATACAAAAAAACTTAATATAGTTCATTACAAACATGTTACTAACATAAGTATTCATCTTTCTTGGGCCCAATAAGATTGCTTGATGTAGCTCTTGATTAAACAGGTGAGGGTATCCTTGTGGAAAAACTTAACCATGTTTTTCAATGTCAATGTTAAGATAATGGGCTCGACGATTTAGGCTGAAAACACTGTAAACGTTACTAAGAATTAAAACTGCTCCTACGCTATTAGCCTTTCACATAAACCTCGGCTTTAAAGGACTTTGTGGATGAATTGTACATAAATGTTCCGTATAGAAATCTTTTAGTGTTACTGTTAAGTCACCCAACATATTCGGCGTACAAGACTTGATTACTGCTACAACATTTTCAACTTTCCCGTTCTTGATAAAGGTTTTCATATCGCCATAACAAAGAGTTGCGATACTACATCACACTGCTAGATATTGAACGAGCTATGCCACGGGGCCACGCGTAAAATGATCATCATCACTCGCTTCCTCAGTTATTTTCCTCACGTACTCCTGTGTCAACATTTCACAGTTATGACCACATTCCCTAGTCTCTGCTGTTTTACGGATTTGCGCCAATTGAAGAATACCAGCAGGACCGGGTATTATCCTAACCGCATTGTCACCACCAATTGGATGAGTGTTTTGTTGAGACATTTTGTAACTTAAAATTGTATTGTAGAGAGAATAAATGTGGAGTTGTATGCATCAATTAAGGATTATATATAAATTTGAATAATATCTATTTATCCTGATAAAAAGTTGTTTTTTACTTTTTTTTTCCCCTTTTTCTTTTAATTGTAATCTAGCAAAAATCTTATCTCGCAAAAAATGCAATATCGCAAATATCTTATCCATGAATAAAGTTGTCCTTTCTGTCTGTTGTAATCTGGCAAAAATCTTATCTCGCAAAAAAATGCAATATCGCAAATATCTTATCCCTGAATAAAGGTGTCCTTTATGGCAGTTGTAATCTGGCAAAAATCTTATCTAGCAAAAAATGCAATATCGCAAAAATCTTATTTCGCTTGTATATAAATATAAGCGTATGCCACCTATTTCCTAAACATTCATTATGGATTTAGCCAAGCTTTACTGTATCCGAGAGTCTGGTACACTATCATACATTGGAAATACTTATGGTATATTTTGCTACATTACCTTAATAAATATAATTTTTAAAGATAATTTGACTAATAAATCTTGTTTTTATAATGCACAGATGAATTTCCCTACCTGTTTTCAATAGTAGTACACCATGAAGGACGTTTCTCTGGTTTTCCAATACGGAAATACTTACATGGAAAGATACATGAAGTAGACTTTTTAAACATTGATGATTTTAGCAGGGAAGACATGTATAATATTATGAAGAAAATAAGTGATGCTACTGGCGTTGTTGAGAATATCGAGTCAAATGATTATTTCTGCTATTTCCAAAAACCTAATTGTGATCTAAATGTTGGGCTACAACAACTATGGACTGAAGAAGATTACATGGATCTATACATGTATATTGGGCACGGAAAGACGCAATTTCTTCACATATACATTGTAAAAGAGGAGATCAACGAAGAGTGCGAGGCTTGTAGAGCTAGTTCAAGTGCCGAATCGGAAGGCATTGTAATAATTTAATAACAATCATCATTTTCAATAATGTAATGTATTTTTCGATATTTATTAAAAAAATATCGAAACGTTTTCTTGATGTGTTAGAACCTGACTTCACACTTGATGTTGGCGAAAAAAACTCAATAAAAAACAACATAGCTCAATAAAAATAATAAGAAATAACATAGTTCAATAACACTAATAAGAAATAACATAGTTCAATAACAATACAATACTTTAGTAACACAATTATCATATTTCTTCATTCCAACTAGATTCTTGAGATGTTTTTGAAACTCTCATTGATGTGCTAGAACCTGACTTCACACTTGATGTTGTCGGAATAAAAATTTGTGATGGCACCATTGATGGGCAATCACGACGGTTATGTCCACCTCTAAAACATCGTGTACATGATTTTTGTTTAATTTGTTCACCCTTGGATCTAAAGCGATCACGGTTACGCGGCCTTCCTGGCGGACGTTTGTCCATTAAAGGTGGAAGGACAGTTATAAGACCATCTGGTTTCTCCCATTCTGAAGGATGCCCAACATCATATATAATCTCCTTGTATGAAGCCCTCCAAACACTAGTCTTGAAACATGAAAATGCAAACTGATTTGCACTTGACTGACACAAGTGTCGCATAACAGCAATAAGGTGCCCACAAGGTAAACCTGATAATTGCCATTGTCCACAGCTACATGTCCTAGTATTTAGATTAACTGTCGCATTTTTGTAATAATCAACAACATTGTAAAGGTAGTTTGCAGCGGGTCTTACAGTCCATGTGGAGGATTTTGCAATTCTTTGAGCTAATTTAGCTTCCGCCCAGGGTGTTAATTCATGTTTATGCTCATCTACACATGGTTTAATATACGTGAGTAAAAAATAAAATAAAATAATAAGCATAGTTTGGTATGTGTTTACCTGTTGTTTGTCGATGATCAAAGTACCATTGCTGCAAAGATTTTATGAACCAATTAATCATCATACAAATGGGGATTTTTCAGGAATGTCGAGACAATGCATTCACTGATTCCGCACTATTGGAGGTCATGTAATTATAACGCATTCCGGGAAAGTACAAGTCTTGCCCATTTTCAAGACAATATATCAAGTTTATTAGCGAACACTAGGCAACCAATTACGTAAGGAGTAAAACGTTACATCAAAGTTCTGAAATCCGATATGGCTTTACATGCTTTTCTAACATAGCTCTTCCTTACCTTATAAATCGAGGACAATTTTCCCTCGTTAAGTTCATCAACAAGTGGCGGAAACAACGACCATGAAACGCATTTGGAAATACATTCTTAATGGCTCGAAGCAATGGATACAGCTCCTTCAGTTAGATCGTTTATGTTATGTTGCTTACCAGTTATGCTTTTTCCTTAAGTCCTCAAAACCATTCCAAGATTCTATATGTATCAGACTTTCACACTCCATATGCATGTAGCAGAATCTGATTATTACCCTTCCAATTGGCTAACTGATGATAAATTGTACCCAAAAATTCACCTTTAAGATGTGCACCATCTATTATAATCAATGGTCGCATGTGTGACACTAATGTTCGTATCTAATAAAAAAACTCTTTCCTTTAATTAGAATAATAATAGATAGCCCTGTTTAACATCATTTATTTGTTTGTAGAAATAGTTACTTACCGCTGGCACGATGCTAAGTAAAGAATCTCAAATCTGTCTTGATCGTCAGTTTCTATATGTGTAATAGTCCCTGGGTTTTTTAGTTTCAAATTGTGGCAATACAAAGGGAGTTCGGCAAATGACTCCTCAGGAGTCCCTCTCAACAATTTCAAAGCATAACATTTAGCTCGCCAAGCTTGAGAATATGAGATATCAATTTTGAACCTAGCTTTCATATATGTCATAATCTCTTTCCCTCTATATATTCTACTACTCTCAGACATTACTCTTTTCAATATATGACCATAGTTACTTTTTGGAGAAGCATTAAGATGATGTGGGTGATTGAGTTTTATGGCATGTTATGATGTGACAAAAGTTGTTTCATAACTTTTCTTTAGTCTTTGGGTATATATTGCTCGAAAAATCCACCCACTTTTTCAACAGATAATTTTGCATTATACCCTTTTAGGGTCCTGATCTTGGGTATCTATTTGAAATCACTACTTCAAGAGCCCTTTTCTACCCAAAAACAATTTTTATTTGTTCTTTACTTCAAAAGTATCATGTAAACTAACACGACTTGTTGTTCAATAACACATACCTTTTTTTTTGGGGATATATAGGATGGTGTTTTGTGCATGAGGCATATTTCCAATAATTTATCCACCTTACAATTCTTGTTCTCAACGAGTGTTGTCTCCTCATCCTCATCAGATTCACCACTCTCATCATCAGATTCACTACTCTCATCATCATATTCACTACTCTCATCCTCGCCAGATAATCTTTTTACTTTCCAAAAAACACTAGGTTTTTTGTGTTTTGGTGAACCAACAACCTGTTTATTTTTACGATTAGCTGAATCACTTTGAGGATCATGCATAGGATACCCAAGAAATCCAGGCAAATACACATGATTTTCAGAAAATTCATGCATTTGTTGATAACTAGGAATATTTTGATAAAAACCACCACTAACAGGAAATACAAGCATTTGTGTTTGGTGAATTTGTGTGGCATGATATTCTGTTTGATATACATCTACAGACGGTATAGCATGAATAAAATTGCTTTGTTGATTGCTTCCCGTAGTTGATGATTGCCTACCATTTACACTAGAATCAACAATACACAACGTAACAATTCTACTACTTTTAACAACAAATTCCATAAATTCATTGACTTTCAAATCATCACATACCTCTACAATATCATTATCCGAATTGTAAGTTACCATAAAACGACTATTAGCATCGATTTCTAGCCTCTCGGATACCGCTTCTAGTAAACATGAATATGATGACAACAATGGTAAAATTAGTGTACGTTTTACACAATTTAATGGCATATACTCCAACGCACCATCTACTCTTTCCCATGCACCTCCTTTACATACACGTATTTTGACGATTTCTTTGCAAGATTTCATGGCAAAATTGAGGTTTTTGTGAACAAATTCGAGTTTTTTTAGTGAAAAACAACAAAATAAGGAAGAAATAACAATATAACACGTTTTATCCAAAATCTACAAGAAAATCTCGCAAAAAACTAAAAATCTCGCACATTTTATCCACAATTTTGCGAAAATTAATAAAAAAATATCGAAAATTTGCTATATTTTTGCAAAATATAGCAAATTTTTGATATTTTTGAAAAATAGCAAATTTTCGAATTTTTGGATAAATTTCGCAAATTTTCGATTTTTCTGAAAAATATCAAAAAATTTCGATATTAGTAAAAAATCGAAAATTCGCTATATTTTTAAGAAATATCGCAAAATGTTTGCGAAATTTACTAAAAATATAGCAAATTTTCGATTTTTTTTCTAATTCGCAAATGCTTCCAAAAGTGTCAAAAGTTGCGATTTTGACGGGTATTTTGGCTTTTTGGTTAAAAAGTTGGGTATTTTGTGAAGTGAGGTAGAAAAATTGGGTATTTTTGTGATTATCCCAAAATTTAAAGGACAATAGAAAACATGTTTGTTAAACACCGGGAAGAATTTGAAAAGTACTATTGACTCCTATTTTTCTTTCGGTTCGGATTTTTAGAATAAATTTCATTTCTAATTATTGTTAAATTTTTGGTTTGTTTAAAGTTTTCCGGCTTTTTAAGGGTTTTCGGTAGGTGTGGCAATTCGGGTCAGGTTCGGGTTGGCAGGTCAGCAAACCTCAACCCGAACCTGACCCATTTAAGTAATCGTGTCAGCTATGTTAACTTTAACCTTTTTACACATAACTCGAACCTGACCCATTTAACCCGTATATATACTTGGGTTGGTGGGTTAAATAGGTTACATGGATTGAATATGTTAAACGGGTTTCGGGTTGACCCATTTAACCCGTTTTATATACAAAAGTTGACACATTACACGGGTTAAAAGCTTATGATGTATTAAAACGTATCTACAAAACGTTGTTTGTCAGTGTTAGATTATAACCTAGATGATAAGAAGTCTATGACATGATTAATTTGAAAAGCATAAAAACATATATTTATAACTCAAAATTACGAATTTTGCAGTTTTAATAATTTATTACTCCGTAATATGGCGGATTAGTTTTATGCGGTTATTTCCATTTGATTTTTCAATGAAAACCAAAACCGGAACGAAAAAGTTGGTTTTTATTTTCCTATAACCGAAATGTCGTTCTTTTACTTTAGACAGATTTTTTCTGTCATTTGGCTTTTTTCAGTTTTCGGTTCAGTTTTTGCTCACCCTATCGGTCTCAAGGTAAACATCTTTTTCATTTTCACTTAAATTTATTTTTGAGTTAGTTAAAAGTTTCATCCTTTTGCTTTATACTGATTGCATCTTTCGTCCCTAAAAACTAACGGT
>BQNB010016017.1:2122-72268 GCA_026074375.1 Tanacetum coccineum
TTAGTGTCAAAAGCATTGAATATGTATTTTAAACTCTTTAAAAATGGAATTACTTCATTTATGAAAACAGCTTTCGTATGTTCAAAACCCCACAGTTACAGACACTTAGAACACTTCTCATTTACATACTTACTCATATTTACAGATTCATTAACAACACAAGAAGTAACAATATTTACAATATACTGAGACATGATTTGATCCAAGAGTCGATCATGTGTTACGAGAGATTCTTTTAATTGTATGTCAAAAATTTTCTTGTCTACATAACACTGTTCAACAGCAGCTTTCATTTGGTTAAAGACCGTTTAAACTTCAGTAATTTCATCTGGGGCATTGATTTTATGGGGCCGTTCCCGTCTTCAAGAGGGAACAAGTACATACTCGTGGCTGTTGACTACTTGTCAATATTAGTTGTAGTTAGTGTAAATTCAGAAAATGGTGAAAACGGGGCTTACATGTTTACTTCATAACATTGCGTGAGGACACACAATACCTTAGTTTGGGGGATTTGATATGTGCTTAATTACACATATCTTTTACCTCTAAAAACGAGCTTAAAAGCCTAAAAACATGCCAAAAATACATTGTATTTGTATGTTTGCATTTGTATTGTGCAGGAAACGGATATTCAAGAAAAGGAGCAAAAAGAAAGCCAAAAACAAACAAATCCAAGCACGGGAAGGAAAGGACCAAGTCAAGTCGAAGTCTAAAGTCATCCGCATGAAGATTTTACAACTTGAGGGGCTAAAACTGCCAAGCCTAAAGTTGTATTACAAAAGATTAAAAAGACAAGGGCCAAAACTGCCAACCGGGTAGAGATTGCATTCAAGTTATACAACTTGAGGGGACCAAACTGCCAACTTACCCTAAAGCCATCTTTCCCGCCCCAAAACCCAGTTACAACTGGTATGTCGCCCCATACCTTCTCCCCTGCAAAACCACTTCTCTCCCTAGCCAAAATCATTTCATCCACCCTACTACCCCCCCCCCCCCCCCCCCCCCCCCCAGTTGTATAAAAGCCATGTTGGCAATCCCTCACCTTTTCCCAAGTAATTCAATGGCTAAGATTGACTCTCCAAAGAAGAGCACAATGAAATCAAAGGCTTGGGATTTGCTTTGGTCTCATCCCACACAACTAGAGCACACTTGTTTTTTATCTCTCCAAAAACACATGATGGGAAGTCCAATACTTCGGCTATATATATAAGAGCTTCTTGTAAATCAATCACAGAATCTAACTATTAAAATTTTAGTTTTTTAATTTAACTTTAAGCTTATTTTCAGTCATGTTACAGCTTTTGCCTTCAGCTTTTTAACACTTTCAAGTTTAATGCAAGTTTGAGTTTTAAAAAGTCACTTTCCTAATCTCCAAGTGTTAAGATTCTTAATTTGAGGTTGTTTTTGATGTTCAAAAGCTCTTAATACACTTGTTTACAAACTGTTTTAACTAGTGAACCTAAAAAGTTAAGTAGTAAAGAGAAAATAACAAATAACACTCTCAAAATATACCACAGCTCTTATGATGAAAGCCAGTTATGGATGGCTTAATGGACTATCGACGAGCTTGTTTTATACAACTAGAGCTTGTAGATTTGTTGTTTAGACCTGTTTTGAGCAAGGGTGTAGTAAAGTCCCTCTCTTTTTCTTACTTTACTTATCTATTGCAGAACTGCTAGTTATTTGATACAACTGTTAGTTTTAAGTTTATACTGCAAGACTAATTCATGCTTATATATAATGCTTATTCTGGATGAAATTGCTATTAAGTGTTTTTACTCTGTTATTTGATAATCTGTTTTTAATTGTTTGCAATAAAAATGATTTTTGAAAAGTTTAAGCGTATTGAACAAGCATACTAACTCTCAGTTATAACTGCTAGTTCATTTTTAGGACAACATTAACTTAACACTACCAGTACTAACTCTAAGTTAGTACTGCTAGTTCATTTTTAGGACAGTATTAACTTAACACTACCAGTACTAACTCTAAGTTAGTACTGCTAGTTCATTTTCTTGGATTTCAAAGCTAGCAGTACTAACCTTAAGATAACAGTACTAACTTTAGCCTAGCAGTACTAACTCCAAGTTAGTACTGATAGTTAATACTGGTAGTATCGTTGTTAGTACTGTTGTGTTTTTTTTTCTCTTGTTTAATTTAGCTTAATTGCATGGCTTAACATTGCTTAATTTAGATTTATATTTAAGCTTATTGTCTTGTCTTAAGCTAATTTGAACTTATTTGTGCCTTAGTGTAAAAGTTTTAAGTGCTTTTTTCCATTCCTAGCTTTATTCTTTTCCAAGCTTAATTTCTCTTGCTATTTTTTTTGTGCTTTTTGCTTATTATAATCAGTTTTTAGTGCCAAGATCAATCCTTGTGACATCAAACACAAATCATCAATCACTTTCGTATTTTTCCATTACACCTCGTTGGGACATAACGACCCGGAAACACCCTATACTACCTGCTTCCGGTTCATGATTTGGGTGGACACTGATCCTTGTTTTATATTTATAAGATGTCTATGGTCTATCTATATATAAAAAGAGCGTAAAGTTCGCGCGATTTTAAATTTTTGGCGCCGCTGCCGGAGGCTTTGAAACGAATTTCGTTACGTTTGGAAATATTTATTACATATGTGAATATTTCTTCTAAATAAATATAAAAATACATAAAATATTCTTTTCAAATTTCTTTATTAGTAAAATTATTGCATATAAAAACAAAAGAAAAAACCAAAAAATATAAAAACATTGTTCATAAAAAGAAATAAAAATTCACAAAAATGGTATATACCAAAATATAATATTACTCAATTGAGGTATTAACATAATAACTTCCGTGGAAACTTATTGGTTCCCAACTCGAACAAAGATTTAAAACTACCAATTGTGTCTGTACATATACGGCTCACCTTGAAAACGTAAACAAACAACAAAGGTGGTATAAATGAGGGTTGTTCCTAGGAACTGACGACCCCAAAAGGAGAAATAAGCATCGCTTATCTCTAAGCCTAACACCTCCGCTCAACCTGTTGCGTTTATCTTTTTGAGAGCTACCGTGAAGTAAGTAGATTATTTGGGTTCAAGTTGTCTACTTTTAGGTTCCTGTCCGTTTAAAATAGATTGTGAATAAACTAAAAAACCAAAAATACTCTTCTTGTTCCTTTCTTCTTTTCTTTTCCTCCTCTACCACTCTCTTCTCTTCTCCTACTCTATTTAGTGCAAGCGCACCATCTCGTTCTAAAGCTCGTCGTCTACAACAACAACAACAACAAGTTTCTCAACATCTTGTTGAAACTCCCAAAGACACGATGGCTGATAATCGAACTATGGCAGAATTGCTCCAGGCTCCCACCGAGGGATACGAGGAAGCAATTGTTGTTCCTGAAATCGAAGCAAGTAAATTTTTGAAATCAAACAGTGGGGTTGCTAACATCTTTGTCCAGAACAAGCATACTTCGGACATGACAAAGAGGACCCACATGCCCACATCCGTTACTTCAATAAAATCACCTCTACTTTGAGATATCCTAATGTCCCGACCACATCAATTAAGTTGATGCTTTTTCCTTTCTCTCTCGAGGGGGCAGCCCGGATATGGCTTGAAAAAGAACCCCCTCGATCAATTCAAACATGGGATGATCTCGTTGCTAAATTCATCAATCAGTTTTTTTCCTCCCACCTACTAAAAACGACAAATCTCGAAAAAACGAAATTACCAATTTCAAACAAAGGTTTGATGAGTCGTTTAGTGAGGCTTGGGATCGATTCAAAGATCTTCTCCGAGCATGTCCACATCATGGATTCTCGGAGCTTCACCAACTTGATACATTTTACAATGCCTTAAATGTTAATGATCAAGACTCTTTGAACTCCGCCGCAGGTGGCAATTTTTTGGACAAAAGGCCCGCTGATTGCTCAAGCATCCATCGAAAGCAAGTCCAAAGTTCGTACACCCGAACAAAGCCATTGTTCTAAAGTGGATACGAGTGCTTCCACCTTCCGGTGTATCTCCTCCCGATGTTGGCTAATTGAAAGATATGGTTAGAGCTCTACTTCTCGACAAACAGACATCTCCAGTTCCAGCTCCCGCTCGCCCAAGTAAAAGCGGTTGTGCAAAGTTGTGCTACCTGCGTGGTGCCCCACTCATATCGTAATTGTCCGCTACCGATAGCAACAATTACCGGAACAACATCCAAGAATACTCTCGCAAGGCAGCCCAAAGCAAATTTCAACCAAGAATTCCGGTTATCGTCCGCCCACCGATGGCGAACCAAATCAGACCACCCGGTTTTTCTCCCCCAAATAATGCAAAAAAAAAAATACAACAAACCAAAGCCAATCATCATGAATCGTGGAACCAAAACAAAACCGTGGGAATGCTACAACCAGGGTCAAATCCAACGACCCCAGGTTCAACAACAAGCCCCAATGTATCAACCTCCGGTTAATCAACACCCACCTTACCAAGCTCCAGCTCATCAAGCTTCGGGTGTGTCAAAAACTGATTTTGAGAGCTATGTCAAAAGGGCTAAAAAAAACAAAAAAAAAAAAAATGATGCGGTTTATGCAAAAATATCAGAACCAAATGTCCAACATAAAACCGACCTTGCCTCACCAAAATCGTAAATTCCTATTCCAAACAACCAAAACTCTACTTCAAATTCGGTACTCTTCCTAGCAACACCATTGCTAACCTGAAGGTGATGAAAGCAATCACCACCAGAAGCGGTGTTTTCATATGATGGACCTCAATTCCACCACCTGTGGTGGAAGTTGAAACCGATGTTAACAAAGGACAATACGGCTTCCTAATGGAAGTACCAAAGACGTCCAACCTCCAATAGTCCATGATGATGAACCAATTGTCATGCCTAGAGCCAAAACGACTTTACCATATCCATCTAGGGTAACCAAGGAGAAAGTCCGCGAAAAGGACGACCTTTTAGCTTTGAAATTCATGGAAATTTTTCGGAATCTCCATTTCGAGCTGAAGCTTTCGCAGATGCCTCCTACACAAAGCCTAAGTTTGCTCCGAGTTTCAGAAAGCTTTTGAACAACAAAACAAGATCTTGGAATTAACCAAACAACCGGTTATGAAAATTGCTCGGCAGTCATCTCTAAGACATTTCCCAAAAAATTAGGAGACCCGGTAGATTTCTGATACCATGTGAGTTCCAGATTTAGATAATGCTTAGAGCCTGGCCGATCAGGTGCAAGCATCAAACTAATGCCACTCTCCACTCTCTCTCTACTGCCTCCGTTTTGAAAGCTTAACCGCCAAGGTCTAACCAAAAACTAGGATGGTACTCTCTCGAGTAGCCGACCGTTCAATCTCCACTTGCCCACCTGGCATAGCCTAAATGTCTTTGGTGAAGGTTGGAACTTCTATTTATTTTTCCCTAGCCGATTTTGTGGTAGTTGACTATGATCCGACGCCTAGCGGTCCCGTTGATATTAGGAAGACCATTCTTAAAAACGGCATGAGCCTTGATTGAAGTACACGTGAAAGAGAAGACTTAAACATGATGATTGACAAATCCTGACTTTCATTCAAAAAGGAGATCTACGAAAAAATTTCTCCTACAATCCATGGAATCAGTAACAAGGTCGACTTTATTGATATAGCGTGTGAGGAATAATCTCAGAAGTTTTAGGCTTCACGAAGTATTAGCAAATGGAAATTCCACTCCTTACTTTAACCAATTGTTGATACCCACTTCACCCACCCTCACTCAATTCAAGGGTAGTGATTTCTTCTTGAAGAAATCGAGTCTGAACTTCTGATACTTTCGTATAAGTCAAGGAATTTATGATCGCCCGAATGTACATCTCCACGAAATGACATTCTTCTTCCAGAAGCTGTCTGAATAGTGAGCCCTTAAAACACCACTTCCTACATGCAAAAATTATTTCCTGAGGTTAGGAAAAACGTAAGAATTGTGAAGGGCCAAAACCGATGGAACACCAATTGATGATACTCCGCCGAATACCGAGGTCCAGCTCAAGGACTTACCTCCCACCTCGAATAATGAATTTTTTGGAGGGTGACAAACAATTACCCGTCATAAATTTGCTAAAGATTTTGAGTGTCGGGGAGAAAGCCGATCTAGATAAGGTGATGCATCCCACAAGCAGCCATCGCTTGGAAACTCCTCCGATATCAAGGGTATTAACCCGGAATTTTGTACTCACAAAATTCTAATGGAAGAGGACTACACACCAGCGGTCCAACATCAGAGACGGGTAAACCCAAAAATCCACGATGTCATAAAAAAGGAAGTTGAAAAACTTCTTAATGCTGGATTAATTTACCCTATCTCAGATAGTCCCTGGGTAAGCCCGGTACATTGTGTACCAAAGAAAGGTGGTTTTACCGTAGTTGAGAACGAGCAAAATGAGTTGATCCCAACTCGATTAGTTACGGGATGGCGGGTATGCATTGACTACCGAAAGTTGAATGAAGCCACCCGAAAGGACCATTTTCCACTACCATTCATGGACCAAATGCTCGAGAGGCTTGCGGGAAACGAATACTATTGTTTTCTCGATGGTTTTCATTTTCTCGGGTTTATTTTCAAAATACCCTATCGACCCAAAATGATCAAGAAAAAGACAATCGGTTTTACTTGCCCATACGGAACCTTTGCCTACCGCCGCATGCCCTTTGGCCTCTGCAATGCACCAGGCACATTCCAGAGATGTATGACGGCAATCTTCCACGACATGATCGAAAAAACGATGGAAGTGTTTATGGATGACTTTTCGGTTTTTGGAAGTTCTTTCTCTACATGCCTAACCCATTTGGAAAAGATGCTTAAGCGGTGTGAAGACACCAATTTAGCTCTAAACTGGGAGAAAAGCCATTTCATGGTTAAGGGAGGCATTGTTCTTGGACATAAAATCTCCAAATCGGGAATTGAGGTTGATCGAGCTAAGATTGACGTTATCGCAAAGCTCCCCCACCCGACTACTGTAAAAGGAATCCGTAGTTTTCTTGGGCATGCCGGGTTTTATAGAAGATTCATCCAGAATTTCTCGAAAATAGCCCGTCCCATGACCCATTTGCTCGAAAAAGAGACTCCGTTTTATTTCTCCAAAGAGTGTATTGAAGCATTTAACACTCTCAAAAAGAATCTAACCGAGGCTCCAATCCTGATTGCCCCAGACTGGAATGAACCATTTGAACTTATGTGCGATGCAAGCGATTTCGCCTTAGGTGCAGTCTTGGGGCAACGTCATGAGAAACATTTCAGACCTATACACTATGCAAGCAAAACAATGAATGAGGCAGTTCACGTTACATACACGACAGAGAAAAAATGTTAGCCGTCGTGTTACGCATCGAAAAATTCCGATCTTAACCTTGTCATGAACACATGGCACTGTGCATCACGGATCAATTCCGCCCTTAAGTATCTCTTTGCTAAGAAAGATTCCAAGGCGAGATTGCTCCGATGGGTTCTGCTCCTTCAAGAGTTCGACTTTGATGTAGTTGACACAAAAGGAGCTGAGAACCTAGCGGCTGATCATCTATCACGATTAGAGAATCCTCACAAGAATGAGCTCGATCCAAAGGAAATAAATGAAAAGTTTCCTCTTGAAACTCTTAGTTCGATTGCTGTTCTTGATGCTAGTACCCCATGGTTTGCTGACATCGCAAACTACCATGCGAGAAATTTCGTGATCAAAGGGATGTCAACCCAGCAGAAAAGAAAATTCTTCAAATATGTGAAGCATTATTTCGGGGAAGATCCCTTTCTGTTTAAAATCTGTGCGGATCAAGTTATTCGACGTTGTGTATTTGGCAAAGAAGCCAATGATATACTCATGGCTTGCCACGATGGTCCCACCGGTGGACATCACGGTGCTAACTACACAGCAAGAAAAGTCTTCGACTCCGGATTCTTTTGGCCCACTATCTACAAGGATGCCCATGAGTTGGTTAAAAACTGCAACTCATGCCAACGTCAAGGAAAAGTTTCACAACGTGATGAGATGCCACAAAATTCCATCCAAGTTTGTGAAATCTTCGACGTCTAGGGCATTGACTTTATGGGGCCATTCCCATCATCCAAAGGCAACAAATACATCCTCGTGGCCTATGAATTATTTGATCAAAAAGGTAAAGCAAAAGCGCCCAACCAATGGACGCCCGAGTTGTTTGTAAATTTCTTAAATCTCGCTCGCCAGATTTCGTCCCCTCGTAGCAAACATAATGATCGCGAACCCAATTTTTTGCAATGACCAATTTGCAAAGGTCATGCTTAAATACGGAGTCACTCATCGTCTCTCCACCGCGTATCATCCACAAACAAGTGGACAAGTTGAGGTATCCAATCGTGGCTTGAAGAGAATTCTTGAGAGATCAATAGGAGAGAACCGGACCTCATGGTCAATAAGCTCGATATGCCTTAATGGGCTTTTTCCGCACAGCTTACAAAACACACCATCGGGTGAGTACCCATACAAGTTAGACTACGGAAAAGCATGCCCATCTGCCAATTGAGTTTAGAACACAAGGCCTAGACTGGGCCTTGAAACATAACAAACTTTGATCTAAAGACATGCTAGGTGGCCATAGAAAAGTTCAACGGAATGACTTAATGACTCCGTGATGAAGCTTAGAGAACTCTTTCAACTATAAAGAAAAGACAAAGAGGATTCACGACTCCAAGGACAAGAACCCGCCACGCCCCACCGCCGCGTTTTTCCACCGTCGGCGATCTAGTCCTCCTCTTTTTTAACCGTGATTAAAATTTTCTCAGGAAAGCTTAAAAACCCGCTGGGCTGGACCATTCCACTATCACACAATGTTTTCCCCGTACGGCACTATCGAGTTAATCCAAAACCTGGGCCCAAATTTTCAAAGTGAATGGTCATCGTATAAAGCACTACTTTGAAGGGGACGTACCACAATTGGTAGTCCCGGATCTCCAAACATTCCCTAATGTCCAATAAATTCAGGTGACGGGTCAAGCATAGCGACCTTAAACAAGCGCTTCGTGGGAGGCACCCCATGCTTATCGTAGTATTGTGTAAAAATGAATAAGTGTTTTCTTGTTGTGAGGAGGTTTGCCTTTTCCATTACACGTGTTTCGTGTTTGTGTTGTTCAGTTGTCCAGGGATTGCCCCGGATTGTAAGACTCTCATTTTGTCATTCATCAAGAGTTTCACATCCTCATCTTCAATTGGGAATTCCGATATCCTAATCATATCACTAACGATTCATCTTTTGGCACACTTCATAAATGGCCCTTAGATTCGCGTAAAGAGCCCCTTGAAACATCGAGGGCGATGTTATAGTTCTAGTAATGGGGGGGATTCTTCGATCTTCGATTTGATTTTTTCCTGCAGCCGTTGTTATCTAACACTAATCCCCGTATTTTACCACCACATTTAAAAAAAAAATAATATATATATATATATAATAATTGTTTGTCACAGTTTTTTTTTGGCTTTTACTTTGGGTAGAATAATAATAATGTTTTGACTTGATCGGGCGTGTTGACCCTAGCTATTCCTTTAGGCCAAGCTTTTCAAACGATACTAATGCTTTGAATTTTAATAATTTTAAAGAAGAGAATGATAGAAGTTAAATTTAAGTTTTGTCTAAGCACGATTCTTTCTAAAAACTATACAATAACTTGTGGTTTTCTCCTCCCGTGAAAATTTTCTTAATCCCACCTAATCATACGTACTCAATTAATTCAACTAAGGTCATCGATGTTTTCAAAAAAAGCTTCAAATTTGTAACTTGAGTTTTCAAAAAACCGAGATTTTATAGTGATTTAAAAGACTATATGCCAAAGAAGCATGAAGGAAATGGTGAAAGCAAAAATGCATGATATTGGGAAATTTTTTGCCAATGAGCCATCAGTTAATGTTAAGGAGCAAGTAAAAGATGTGTCCCTTGATTATCCTACTCTCTCCGATAACACACTCGGTGGGGGTTCCAAACTAAGAACGGAGCGAGAGCGCGAGTCTAGAGGAACTTGGTGTTCACCGTGTAACGCACTTGGAAGAAAGGTCTAGGTGAGGGTTCAAAACTAAGACTCCAAACCTTAGCCATATTAGAATAAAGGTTTGGGATAGTGATTTCCCCCTACGCTAGCACGGGGGGGTTTTCAAACTAAGAAGCTTCGGTTTAGTTTGGTTTTGATAGTCCTACTCGCGTTAACCACGAGGTAGGGGTTCAATCTAAGCAACGCATTCCCTAGCTTATAAGAACTTTATGATTATGATGTTAAAAATGTGCAGAAAAGTTTCTAAATTTAAATCTCGAATCAAGTGACAAGAAGTCTTAATAAATTGTATGCTTTGAGGTCATGATTCATTTTGAATGATGACTATGAAAATAAGTTGGTCTATGGTTAAATTCAAATTGAGTAGCACCACATTTAATATCGTATATCCATGTTGGGATTGAAAATTCCACAAGTCATAATGTATGAGGGCTTAACATATACACTTATAGCCGACAATGATCTTTGTTTAATTGCTTAGCTTGGAACTTAGTGGAAAAATCGAGGACGATGAATTTATCCGTCATTGGACATCCGTAGATCACTCTACGGACGCTTCTCAATTCAATGATCCCCTGTGTTTAATAAATAAAGAAAGTCAAAACTTGTTAAAAAAAACGAGAAAATCCAAAAATATAATTGTATTTCGTGTAAATTCAAAAATGGTGAAAACGGGGGCTTACATGTTTACTTCATAACATTGCGTGAAGGACAACAATTCCTTAAGTAAGGGATTTGATATGTGTTTAAATACACAGACCATTTTCTATATTAAGCGAAGGAATACCTAAATGACTAAAAACATACCAAAAATACATTGTATTTGTATGTTTGCATTTGTATGCGCAGGAAACGGATATTCAAGAAAAAGAGCAAAAAGAAAGCCAAAAGCAAGCAATTCCAAGCACGGGAAGGAAAGGACCAAGTCAAGTCGAAGTCTAAAGTCATCCGCATGAAGATTTTACAACTTGAGGGGCTAAAACTGCCAAGCCTAAAGTTGTATTACAAAAGATTAAAAAGACAAGGGCCAAATCTGCCAACGGTAGCTATTGCATTTAAGTTATGACAACTACCAGGAGACCAAACTGCATACTTCCCTCCAAAAAGTCTTCTTATCCCACCCAAAAACCCAAGTTACAACTGGTATGGTCGCCCCATAAACCTTCTTCCCCTTCAAAAACCACTTTCTCACACCCTAATAGCCAAAATCATTTCATCCACCCTACTACCCCCCCCCCCCCCCCCCAGTTGTATAAAAGCCATGTTGGCAATCCCTCACCTTTCCCAAGTATCTTCAATGGCTAAGATTGACTCCAAAGAAGCACAAATGAAATCCAAATGCTGGATTTGAATTGGGTCTCCCTCACACAACTAGCACACTGGGTTTTATCTCTCACAAGATGCACAAGATGGGGAACGTTCCCAATACTAATACGGGCTATATATATAGAGCTTCTTGTAAATCAAAAATATCTAGTTAATTTTTAGTTTTTAATTTAACTTAAGCTTATTTTCAGTCATTTACAGCTTTTGCCTTCAGCTTTGTAACACTTTCAAGTTTTAATGCAAGTTTGAGTTTTTAAAGTCACTTTCTAATTCCAAGTGTTAAGATTCTTAATTGAGTTGTTTTGTGTTCAAAAGCTCTTAATACAGCTTGTTTACAAACTGTTTTAACTAAGTGAACCTAAAAGGTTAAGTAGAAAAGAGAAAATAACAAATATCACTCTCAAATATACCACAGCTTACTTATTGGATGATAAGCCAGTTATGGATGGGCTTATGGACTCTCACTAGCTTGTTTTATACAAGCTAGAGCTTGTAGATTCTCTGTTTGACCCTGTTTTGAGCAAGGGTGTTGTAAGTTTTTCTTTTCCTTATTGTTCTTATTTTCTGCAGAACTGTTTTAAGTGCTTATTTTGCTTATTTGCTAGTGCTAGTTTATTTGATACAACTGTTAGTTTTAAGTTTATACTGCTAGACTAATTCATGCTTATTTAAGTGCTTATTATGGATTGAAAATTGCTTATAAGTGTTTTACTTTGTTATTTGATAATCTGTTTTTAATAAGTTTGAAATAAAAATGATTTTTGAAAAAGTTAAAGGCTGTTTTGAACAAGCAGTACTAACTCTAAGTTAGTACTGCTAGTTCATTTTTAGGACAGTACTAACTTCACACTAACAGTACTAACTCTAAGTTAGTACTGCTAGTTCATTTTCTTGGATTTCAAAGCTAGCAGTACTAACCTTAAGATAACAGTACTAACTTTAGCCTAGCAGTACTAACTCCAAGTTAGTACTGATAGTTAATACTGGTAGTATTGTTGTTAGTACTGTTGTGTTTCTCTTGTTTAATTTAGCTTAATTGCATGCTTAATTTGCTTATTTAGATTTAGATTAGCTTATTTGTCTGTCTTAAGCTAATTGGAGCTTATTTGTGCCTTAGTGTAAAAGTTTTTAGTAGCTTTCATGCTTGTTCTAGTTTATGTTCTTTGTTTAAATTTTATGTGCATTTACTTTCAGTTTTAATTCCCAATCATTCCTTGTTACATTCAAACACCAATCATCAATCGTTCTTCGATAATCCATTTCTAGCCTCGTTGGGACATAACGACCCGGGAACACTCTATACTGCTTCCGGTTTTCTTGATCTCGCGTGATTTCGTCCCTTGGTGTATTTATGTCATACATAGATAGGTTTTAAGGGGTGAGCTCGCGCGTGACCAATTTTTGGCGCCGCTGCCGGGGAGGTTGAAAAAGAATATCGTTACACTTGATATATATTTACATCTGTGAATATTTTCTTTATTAAAAAAAAAAAAAAAAAAAAAAAAAAAAAAATATAATATTCTCAAAATATAATTATTATATAAAAATATTTTCATTTTCTTTTAGTATAATTATTATATAAAAACAAAAGAAAAACCAAAAATATAACACACATTTTCCATAAAAAGAAATAAAATTCGTAAATTGGTAAAAATACCAAAATATATTAAATTGACGGTATTATCATAATATCTTCCGGTGATACTTGTTGGTTCCCAACGCGTACAAAAGATTTTGAACTTGCCTTTGTGTCTACTTACGATTACGGCTCACCTCATTTTGATAACAAACTATAAAGTGGGTATAAGGAGGTTGTTCACAACGGAATACGTCCCTGAAAGGAGAAATAAAGCTTCGCGATTTATACTCTCCGCTCACCTGTGCGTTTTTCATTCTGAGAGCTCCGTGAAAGTAAAGGGGGGGGGAATCGATTATTTGGCCTTAAGTTCTCTTATCTGATTTTGTACAATTGTGAATTATGTTGCTTAATAAATCCAAAAATAAAAAAAAATCGTCTTTTTCTCTTAAGCCGTTTAATTCTTTTATTGTCCCTCTTATTTGTTTAATTAGTTGGTGGCTTATCTCTGTTGTTGGATAGTGTTAGGGTCGTGGACAACGACGGATAAATCTCTTATTGTTATCGTGCACCGTGCCAACAGGTTGAGGTTGTACGTCTCATGAAGGAGTTTGTCTTAGTTGATACTTATGAAAATGGAATTCAAATCGATTTTTCACTTCGATCTTTGATCCCAAAAAATCTCCATGTTTCTCTCACCACCCCACACCACTCTAAGCAAAATCTTGTGGAATTTTTGTGGGAACGATACTCATTATTGTCACTGCTTTTACACCTCAAGCCAGTTTATCTATCAGACGCAGATTTACAGTCTTGATTTCAATTCCCCGCAGATTTGCATAATCTTCAACAGCAAAATCTTTGCTGTGACAATTGTAGGGGTCCTCAATGCGACTATGGATTGTCAATTCGATGGAGTAAGACTCTCATTCTTTCGGTTTTTGACCTAACTTCAACCCGCAATTTTCCGTTTCAATTCATTCGACCTCCTCAACCAATGAAGCATGGAAGCTTTGCAAGGCCCAAGAGGACTAATGGAATCAATTGAAAGCTTTCTCAAAAGTTTAATCGTATTCTTTTGGGAAAAAGCCTTTAGGTTCTAGTGCAAGGCTTGGGCCAATATTTTTTGAATTAAGCAGCTCAATCCAGAGGAAGTGCAAGAATTGCTTAGCAACTTGTTCAAGATGTAAAATCATAGTGGACGAGCTATTGAGTACATCAATACTCCGGCCTCTTGGAATCGCCCTCTCGTCTATGTGATAATGATGATGACGAGGACTATACAAGTGCCAATCACACCGAATCACCAACCAAAGAGCCCGTTAAACTCTCGTATGTTTGGGGGACGACGCATCTTTACACTTTTCCGGAACGGTATCGGCGAATTCATAAAGTTAGTGTCGAGAACTCTTGTCCAACCCCAATGTGTTTCGAGGGATGTTTTTCCGACGATGAGTGTTGATTTGCCTCCATTATGATGAATTTTCAAAGAATCATGATTTTTACTTTCTCAAAACCCTCTCTTCGATATCAGATGAAGATTTTTACCTTAAGTGACGAGTCATTTTCGTGGAGGGGGGGGAACATTCCAAAAGAGAATTTTATCATTTCTCTAATCCTTTCTTTGATCTGAATGAAGGGGAAATTGCTGGGTCGCTAAGGTTAGATCGAATTTATGATGAGGTGCTGGGATATCATCCATTCAATTCCACGGGAATTGATTCTTTTGATGTGAATCTGATCTTGTAGAATCCGTAGCTAATCGAGAATTTCGATGATTCTTCTCCTAAGATCAATTCTCTTTACAATAAGTTCGCCGTTTGAATAATCCTTCCTAATCAATTCCACCAGAAAAATTGAGGTAGTTGAATTGTGACCGGAAGGTGATATTCTGTTTTTGGAAAGTTTGTTACGAAACTCTTATCCTCGACCTCCGGAAGCTCGTAAGCCAATTCTAATTGCTATCGAATCTTCCCTCATCTATATCCCCGTTGCGGATAATGATTCTCTTATGGAGGAGATTGAATTGTTTTCTTGCTGTGCGGATCAATCCACAGGTATTGAGACGTGATGATGTCGATCCGTAGATGACGATAATTCTATTTTCCATTCCCGAGGTTCGAATATTTTATGTTGATTATCCCAATTCGGGAAATTCATCCATTGAGTGTGGTTGGAAGAATCCCGTAGATCGTGTACTAATGTTTTCCACCCATACCACCTGGAGCATGATTTCTATTACCCACCTAGTGAATTTTTGCTTTATGTTGTATGGATATTTCTCCCATTTCTTTTGCTTATCCGGTTATTCACGCATCTTCTCTTCATCTCCTGTGGGGATGGAGGACACCATAATTTGATCCGGCATTTCAAAGTATCATTTTCTAAGCCGGATGTATCTCATCGGGTGGAACTTTAATGAATTCATTACTTATCGTTGTCACTTGAATGAAGTCGATGATTAATTTTTATTTTCCACTTGTTCCTCAAGGTCCGATACATCCTTTGTGATGGTCAAGCATGTGACCCTAAACAATGCGCTGTGTGGAGGCACCCCATGCTTATCTGCTTATGTTATTAAAGTAATAGTGTAATGTAGTGTTAAATAAGTGTTTTGTGTTGTTATAGCTTGTCTTTTCCATTACCCGTGTTTCCATGTTGTTGTTATGTCCAGGATTGCCCGGATTGTGAAGACTCTCAGTTTTGTCATTATCAAGAGGTTCACTTCTTCAGCCTTCAGTGGGAATCCGATATCCTAATCTTATCGACTAACGTTTTATCTTTTGGCATACCTCATAAATGGCCTTAGATTAATGTAATACCCTTCAAAACATCGAGGACGATGTTTAGTTCTAGTTTGGGGGGGGTATCTTCGATTTGATTGTTGCCTGCAGCATTGTTACCACGTAAACCCGTTTTTACCACCAAAATACCAAAAAAATAAAAAAAATTGAAAAATTTTCAAAAATATAATAAGTGTTTTGTCGCAGTTTTTGCTTTCTTTTTGGGTTAGAATAAGAATAATTTTAACTTGATCGGGCGTGTTTGAGCCCTAGCTTGTTCCTTCTAGGCCAAGCTTTCAGAATTATATTGCTTTGAATTTTAATAATGTGAAGAACGAGAAATGATAGATTAAAGATAAGTTCTATGTGCCAAGCAAGATTCTTCTAAAAACTTATACGAGTAACTTGTGGTTTTCTCTCCCGTGAATTTCTAATCCACCTAATCATACGTACTCAATTTAATTCAACTAAGTCAATCGATGTTTTCAGAAAAAGCTTCAAATTTGTAACTTGAGTTTTCAAAAGCGAGATTTTATAGTGATTTAAAAGATAAATGCCAAAGAAGCTGAATGAATGTGATGCAAAATGCATGAATATGGAAATGTTGCAATGAGCATGCAGTTGATATTATGGTTAGCTAAGTAATAAGAGGTGGCTGTGACTTATCCCACTCCGCTAGCAACGAGGTGGGGGTTCAAACTAAGACATCTTTACTTCTAGGGATTTGGTGTGTCGTGATATCTCACTTGGAAGAAAGGTCTAGGTGAGGGTTCAAAACTAGACACTTAATCCTTTGCCTTATTTAGGAAGAAGGTGGTGAATGTGATTTCCCATACGCTAAACAAACGTGGTGGGTTTTCAAACTAAGAACATCGGTCGTTTGGTAGTGTGTGTGATATCCTACTACGTTAAACCACGATTGGTAGGGGTTCAAACTATGCAACGGCATTCCTAAAGCTTTAAAGAATTTATGATTATGATGTGAAAATGTTGCAAAAAATTCTAAAGTTTAAATCTCGAAATCAAGCTACTAAATGGTCTTAATAAGTTGTTGCTTTGAGTCATGATTCATCTTGTATTATGATATGAAGATAAGTTTGGTCTATGGTTAATTAAAATGAGAGTAACACATTCAATCGTATATCCATGTTGGGAGTTGAAAATTCACAAGTCATAAGTATGAGTCTAAACATATAAATGTATTATCGACAATGATCATGTTTAAATTGCTTAGCTTGGAACTTGTGAAAAATCGAGGACGATGAATATTATCGTCAGACATTCGTAGATCACTCTCACGGCGCGCTTATCATTCTATGATCCCAGATTATAAATAAGGAAAGTCAAACTTGTTAAAAATGAGGAAAATCCAAAAAAATATTAGTTGTAGTTAGTGTAAATTCAGAAAATGGTGAGAAAACGGGGTTACATTTTTTACTTCATAACATTGCTGTGACACACAATACCTTAGTTTGGGGGATTTGATATGTGCTTAATTACACATATCTTTTACCTCTAAAAACGAGCTTAAATGACCAAAAACAGACAAAAACTGCCAAATATTTGTATGTTTTGCATTTGTGTTGTGCAGGAACGGATATCTCACAAAAGGACGAAAAACCAATCAAAAAGAGACAAAACAGGACACGGGATGGAAAAGTGTGTGGAGACGAAGCCAAATCAAAGTAAAGTCTACTCCGAGAAGAAAAAGCAAAGAAAAATATAACTTGAGGGGTCAAAAATGCCAAACCCCTAAGTTATATTACCATATAACCTCAGGGGCTGATTATGCCAATTGGGAAACTTCATTTATGAAAGAAAGAAAATGGGAAAAAGAGAATGACAAGAGGAAAGATATGGAGGGGCCTTTCTTGTACACAATCCAAACATTCCCTTAATTCATCTTCAACCTCTCTCTGTCACAACCCAACTTGTATACCTTTTCTTTCCCACTCTTCCCGCCAATACCAAAACCAGCCAGCACCCGGTTTTTGCTCCCATACTTCTCTGCAAAATCACTCAACACCCTACTACTACCCATACCCCAGCTTTTATAAAGTCATGTAGGCAACTCCTCTCATTTACCAAAGCACTTCGATGGCTGAGATTGTTTCCAATAGAAGCTAAAAGAATTCAAAGGCTGGATTTGCTTCTAGATTTACCCTCAATCTTGCACCTTTGTTTTGCTTCTTCAAAAGAAGGCAGAGCTACAAACGAAGGACTTTCGGCTATAAATAGACTCATTGTAAGCCTTTGAGGCAATCTAGTATGTTAGTATCTAGTTACAGCTTATGTTATGGATGATAAGCCAGTTCTGGATGGGCTTATGGACTCTCACTAGCTTGCTTTATGCAAGCTAGAGCTTGTAGATTCATTGTTTGACCCTGTTTAGAGCAAGGGTTTTGTAAGTCTATCTCTCTTTTTCTTATTATTCTTACTTTCAGCAGAACTGCTTGTTATAAGTTAACACTGCTAGGCCAAATCAGCCTATTTAAGTGCTTATTCTTAATTAAAATTGCTTATAAGTGTCTTATTTTGTTGATAGATAATCTGTTTTTAATTAATTTGAGAGAAAAATGATTTTGAAGGGGTATTTTCAACTAACAGTACTAACCTTAAGTTAGTTCTGCTAGTTAACTTTTGGAACAGCATTAACTTAACACTACCAGTACTAACTCCAAGTTAGTACTGCTAGTTCATTTTCTTGGATTTCAAAGGTAGCAGTACTAACTAACACTAGCAGTACTAACTCCAAGTTAGTACTGTCAGTTAAAACTGTTAGTACTGACAGGTCATTTTAGCTTATCAGCTTATTATTTCAGCTTGTTTAAGATTTCTTCAGCTTTTTAGAGTAGATTAAGCTTATTTTAGTGTACTGTTTTCAGTAGAACTTATTTGTCTTTTCAAAATAATTTTAAGAGTTAATCAGTTTTAGTTTTCTAGCTTATTTATCATTATAGTCCATTCTGGTTGCTTATTCTTATGCTTAAGTGCTTATTTTGGGTAGTTAACCTCCTGTTTTAGCTTATTTGCTTATTTCCTGTTTAATTGTGTTTTGTTAAGGCTAACAGTACTAACCTTAACTTAACAGTACTAACTTATAACTAGCAGTACTAACTTTAAGTTAGTACTGGTAGTTAATACTGGTAGTATTGTTGTTAGTACTGTTGTGTTTCTCTTGTTTAATTTAGCTTAATTGCATGCTTAATTTGCTTATTTAGATTTAGATTAGTTTATTTGTCTGTCTTAAGCTAATTGGAGCTTATTTGTGCCTTAGTGTAAAAGTTTTTAGTAGCTTTCATGCTTGTTCTCGTTTATGTTCTTGTTTAATTTTTATGTGCATTTGCTTTCAGTATTAATTCACAAACATTCCTTGTTACATTCAAACACAAATCATCAATCGTCTTGCGATTTTCCATTTCAGCCTCGTTGGGACATAACGACCCGGAGACACCCTATACTGCTTCCGGTTTTCTTGATCTCGCGGATTCTCATCCTTGAATTTATTTATATCATATATATATATACGTTTTAAGGAGTAAGTTTCAACGAGTCATACCATGTTGTTATATGTATAAAAAGTGTATATACAAAATTAGGGTTTCTATAATTTACTTAACAAGTTATATAAATAAGTATATCTATTGATTTCAATGGGACTGTTTTGGTTCGACTTTTGACACAGCCCCAACATGTTTTAAAAAGATAGTACGCCTCATGACGATTCCAAAATGATAAGAAACTCGAAAAACCGATTTATAACGACAAAGACACGACGATTTCAAGTTTACGTTAATACCGAGTTTTATAAAATAAGTTTTATAAAAAATTAGTGTTCATCAGGGACTTTTATTTTTGAAAACATCATTAATATGATAGAACTTTTAAAAACAAAGACGTGCTCGAAAGAATCGCTAAAAACGGAGCTATAACGAATAAAATACGACGTTTACGATAACAAAAACTATAAAAATAAATATATGTCTGTTATGAACAGTAAAATCACTATTCATCAGAAAAACTCAAAATTTGAAAATATTATATTTTAATAACTCATTTTAATATGAAGGCGTGGACGTAAGAAACGCGCGAAACGGATTAGAAACGAGGAAGTTACGCCACTTTTACTAAAGTATACTTATAAACGTTTTTACTTTATAATTATGTTTTCACTAAAACGATTAGACGGTGATGTAGCTATATAGAATCTAATTAGTTTAATTACTTTTAATTTAATCAGTAAAATTTGGGCATTTTTATATTTTTAGATTGTTAACTTTTTCTTTATTTAATTTTTTATTTTTCACAAGAATTTTTTATAACTTTTATTTTTTGTCTATATCTATTTTCTTATTTTTTAATTAGTTTTTAATCTTAAAACTTTATAAAAAATCCAAAAATTAATAAAAAAAAATTTTTTCTTTTTTTATAAAATATTCTTTTGACATTTAGTGTCTAGGAAAAATATAAATTTAGTATAAGCTTTAAATTATCATTAAATTCAGTCTTAACCCCGTTTTACCGGGGGCTGTTTTTACCGTTTCCTTTTCGTTTATCATTCAAAACGACCTCCGTTTTAGTTCTATTTTTTTTACCGAGTGCGTTGTACCGTTTCTTTTCGTTTAGCATTCAAACGACCTCCGTTTTTATTCTAGTTTTTTTATTTTTCAAATTAACTTAATTAGAATTTAATTTTGATTTTTAATTCCGTTCCCCGTATTTTAGTATAGATTTAATTTTAGGATTTCCCTATAACTAATTTTGTTTCCCGTAGTTTTTAAGATCCCCATTTCCTTTGCTTGTTTCCCGTAGATTAAATTAGATTTTATTTAATTAATTTTAGTTGTAATTATATCAGTGTTCATATCATATATTCTCCATCATTCAATTTCTCATCAAACCAGGATAAATTTCAATTGCAGCCTCGTTGGGACATACGACCCGGGAATATCTCTTCCGGAATCTTTTTATCATTGATTTGATTCTTATATATTTTATTTCTAAGTAGGTCTTGACTTTTTCCCTTTGTCAAGGGTAAAGAGTTTGGATTTGCCTAGTAGTATTTTATATAGTATACTATCAGCGAATCAATTTTTGGCGCCGTTGCCGGGGAGGCATTTGCTACGATTATTATCCGACTTTGATCAAAAAAAAAAAAAAAAAAAAAAAAAAAAAAAAAAAAACACAAAAATATTTTTCTTTTCTTTTTATTAATACATATCATATAAAAATTAAAAAACCAAAAAAATCAAAAATATAAAAAAATTGTCCATAAAAAAAATTAAAATTCACTAATTGGTAAAATACCAAAATATAATATTCTCCACTGAGGTATTATCATAATAAGTTCCGGTGAACTACTGAGTTCCCAATCGAACCAAAGATTTAAAACTTGCCTTCTGTGTCACTTACGATATACGGCTCACCTCATTCTGATTGACAAACTATAAAGTGGGTATAAGGAGGGTTGTTCCTAGGAACTACGACCCGAAAGGAGAAATAAGCTTCGCGCTATTCCTACTCCTCCGCTCACCTGTGCGTTTTTCATTCTGAGAGCTACCGTGAAGTAAGAAGACTATTTGGGTTCAAGATGTCTAGCTTTAGGTTCCTGTCCGTTTAAAATAGATTGTGAATAAACTGAAAAGATATATTTTAAATATCCAAAATCCAAAGAAGACATTTAGTGGTAAATTTTCTTTTTTAAATTTTCGTATTTTGTGCATTGCGCACCGATCTCAGTCCCTGAGCAGCGTCCTCCTCCCGCACACAGAAGAAGACCGCCCAAGTTATTAATCCGAAACGCTCTTCGTATTGAGACACGCATTTCAGGAAGATTCCTCACGTAGACAATGGCACACTTCGAACTATGGCTCCAATTGCTCCCAAGCACCCACCGAGGCTCGAGGATACGCAACTCCCTTATTCCTGAACAAAATTGTGGCAAACAATTTCGAACTGAGGCATGGGTTAATCAATCTGTCCAGAACAAGACATTTCTCTTCGTGATCATGATAAAGAAGACCCGCATGCTCATCTCCGTTACTTCAACAAGATCACCTCCACAATGAGGGCCCAATGGTGCATATAACAATTGCTACGATTAAGCTTAAAGCTTTTTCCATTCTCTATCGAGGGAAGCAGCCCGAATATGCTAAAAAAAGAAGCCCCATCGATCCTATTCAAAACTGGGATGAAAAGAATCTTGTATCCAAATTCATCAACACAAGTTTTATTTCCCTCCTCTCTAAAAAACGACGAATCTTCGCAATGAATCACCAGATTTCATACAGCCAAGGTTCGATGAATCGTTTAATGAGGCCTTGGATCGTTTCAAGATCTATTTAGGGCATGTCACACCATGGATTTCCCTCAGAATTGCATCAACTACTGATACATTCTATAAATCTTGAACATTAATGATCAAGATCATTGAACTCCGCAGCAGGTGGAAACGTTTTGACAAAAGCCTCGCGAATGTATAAAAATCATCGAGAGCAATGTCACAAGGTTCGTCAATACACGGATAGCTAAAGGCAGTTATAAGCCAAAGGTAAGTACGAACTCTTCCACCCAAAGCTGTTTCAGCAACGTGATGTTGCTGAATTAAAGGATATTGTTTCCGAGCATTGCTCCATTAGACAAGAAGAACCAAGCCTTCTACTGCTTCCTCTCCAGCTCCTGCACCTGTCAAAGCAGTTGAGCCTATAGGTTGTGTTACTCTTGCGGTGGTGCCCATTTCACCAAAACTGTACCAGCCACACATGGCGACGTTATCGGGACAACATGTCTGAGTATGTGTCACAGCCCTTGCAGCTAATTACAGAACCAAGTACCAATTTCCACCTCAAATGTTTCAAATCATATATTAGACCTCCTGGTTTTCACCACCCCCCGTTCAGAACTCTCAAGCTAATTAATGCCTAACAATTTCAATCGGGTGAATAACTTTAACCAAACCGGGAGAGCAATTTCAACCCAAAACAGAGGTGGAAATTTTAACCAGTCCCAATTTCAGTCAGAATCAACTTCAAAGACCCCAGGTTAATCATCTCCAGCTTATCAAGACCCCCGTTCCCTCAGACACACAGTGTCACAATAGATACGAATTTTATGACAATTAACTTCCAAGGCTAATGAGGCTATCATAGAGAAACATGATCTAAAATAACCTCCAAACCAGGGTCAAAACATCAAAGTTGAAACAGCCAATTGAACAATCAAATGCAAATCTGACTGTATGTTGGCTAAGTTTGTAACTGCCAATACCGCTTCTACTGTCAGGGTCAGGACACTCCTGTAACCAATACTAACCCTAGAGAAATTTAAAAAGGGTATCACTACCCGAGCGGTGTTGCATATCGAGGACCTCCAATCCCTACTTTCTTCATAGTGAGCCAAGTACCCGAGGTGACAAAGGACCAATTACATAAAATAACAGAAAATTATAATAAAAAAAAAAACACAAAGAAAATCAACAGAAACGAATAAATCAAAAACGAAAAAAAGCAACAATAAAAAAAAAAAAAAACAAGTTGTAAAAAAAGAATAAAAAAAACAAAAACACAAAAAAAAACAATAAAAATTTAAAATAATCTAAGTTTCATGAAAAAAAAACAATTAAAATACTCAAAAACCCCAACACCAACACCCACGCCCCCTACCCACCAATCCAATCCGCACCCCATCACAACCCCACCCCATTCCCCACATCCCCCCCACCCCTCTTATCCCCCCTCCCTCCCCTTCCCGACCCCCCCGCCCCCCCCCTCCACACCCTTCGCATTCCTTGACACCCCGTGCATCCCCGCATTCCGCCACCCTTTGCAAAACATCAACACACTCTATCCTCCCCTCAACCCACCTCCACTAGCCCTCAGCACCTCACAAAGCGAACTCAACCCCCCCCCCACCTCTCCCCTCTCAAGCAGAGCGCGCGCCCCCTCACAACCCCCGTAGTGCAACCTCTAGCGCCAGATCCCCAAAACCAACCCCCCACGAACCTCAAAACTGCCTACAATAACCCTTTCCAAACCTCTTTGCAAGGGCATCACCCCTCTTAAAAACCCGCAGTAAACCCCCTAACACCCCGCATCCTTACCCAGACACTCGGTCACGCCCACCTAGAACCAAGCCAAACTCGCCGAAAATAGCAATACACCAATGCAACTAACTCAACCAATATACTTGGATCACCTATCTTTTCCTCATTCCTTCAACCTATACACTCAAAGTACCTACCTTCTTCTCTTGCCTACTTCTCATCTCTCATGACCTTTTTTAAACTAACCAAGGAACACACAATCACATTCACCTTCATTTCTTATATCTTCTCCTCATACCTCAAACCTATATACTCGGAGCACCTATCCTCTTCTCAAACCTTCAACCTATAAGCTCCAACCATAATCCACATTATACCTTTTTTGCTTCGACAAAAGGGGGAGAAGGAAGTGTAAACGAGTAACTTTTAAACTATACTATGTGTTATAGTTTACATAGTTTGTCATCATCAAAAAGGGGGAGATTGTTAGTGCAAATATTACGATATTTAATCTATACGATCTCTTTATGTTTTGGTGATGACAAACATGTAACTTGTAATACATAACGTAAAGTACGCAAGTTACTCGTAATAACAAATCATCAATGCATACATGCATCAACAACACTCGATGTCTCAAGTCTGCATCAACACCGATATTTGTTTGCACCCGACGTAAATCACGTAAGGTATGTACAAACAAATTAAACTTGTAGGATGATCAAAGAAAAATATTTTTTTTCTTAACCATTACATTTCTACAAAAGTATTTTTCACAAAAATAAATAAACACAAAATACTTTTTAATAAAAGAAATGTTTTATTTAAATATAAAATTTGAAATCTGGTTTTCCCCCCAAAATGGAAGCTTCTATACCAGATACAACCTTCCCCACAAAAAGACAAAAAAGGGAGCGGAGTCTAGGCGGCGGCCCCCTTATAGGCCTGGCGGCCCCCTTATATATAAGGGACCGCCGGGACCGCCGTTGCATTCACTCCAATAAATAGTAGAGTCATTCCAACTGATTTCATAACCCCTGTTTTGGCACGAAATTCTCTCATTCCTTTCCTCTCTAGATCTCACTAATCTCATCTAAATCTTAACATTTAACTTATTTAATCTTGTTTAAATGTGATCCGAAGTTATGTAGTCTAGTTAGTCCATTTGTAACATTTGTTACATATAGATCGAGTCAATGTCTTCCAATCTTTAGTAGTGTGTAGATCCAAATGATGTATATATTTAGATGGGTTGATTGTGGGTTGGTTAGTATTTTAGGCCTTAAAATACATTGGTGAAGTGGTAGATTGGTTCTAGCTAAGATTAGGACTCGACATTTAGCTTAGTGTTGGAAAATAATGTAAGCTACGTGGTTTATGTGTTTAGGCCATAAAACACAAGGTTTGTTATGTTGGGCCATAAAAGATAACGGGTTTGGTTGTACCCGAAGAAGGACTCGACATCTAGCTTAGTGTCGGAAAATAATGTAAACATGAGTATAAGGTTTTCTCCGCCGAAAGTGAGCTTGTTGATTAGTGAAGTAACTCTCGAGTTGGATACTCGAGGAGTGGAGTGGGATGAAGAGGAGCTTTGTGACCGAACCACTATAAATCACCGTGTCGGTTTGCATTTTCTTTTACCTTTTGCTTTACTTATTTCTTTACATTTACCGCTTTACTTTTATACTTGCATTGTGCTCATGATTGTGTGAATGATTGTGTAGATCTTGTTAGTTAAGGTTGTGTAGCTCTTTGTGCTATTGTTAGGAATTTTGTAATATATAGTTCCTACTAGTAGGTATGTAGTTCCTACTGGTAGAGTAAACAGTTCCTGCTGGTAGTGTAGTTCCTACTGGTAAGGATAATAGTATAGTTAGTACTGGCAGTACAAATGTTATTCCTGCTGGTAGTACAATATTATTCCTTGTAGTATTATACTTACTACTCCGGATTTTAGTTAAAGTTAGTTAGTGATAGGGATATGCATGAGATATCCTAGGAAGTGATAACACTTATCACTTTAGCTTTTAGTTAGGGTTTCGTGGGTATTTAAGAAACCTGCGGATTGGATGAATGTAACTAACTAATTGATTCATTAGAAAAACACGTTTATTATCAATAGAAAAGATCCATAGAGGATCGTTGTTTTAGTATTTCTTTAACTCTGTTGTTTATATTCCGCGTAAACAATAGTTCCATTTGTTAGAGTCTCTCATAGAGTTGCTTGTGATTACATAAGTGCTCTACAACCTTTACAGCAATCAAAACTATCTAGGGCTGGACATACAAGTGGTATCAGGAGCCTGGAGAATCCTATGTTTAAGAAACTTACTGTTCTTACTCAAAAAACTCACAGGTCTTCACAAAATCCATCACAAACATACCCTATGCCATCACCATCAGTATCTACATTCACTTTCCCATCAACATCTGAACCTGTGTTCACAGCGTCAACTTCTGAACCAGTCTTTGAGTCTCCAAATCACACTCAAACCTCACAAACTACCCAGTCTCAGCAACTCCAACAATATCACACAACCACTGTCTCAAACAATAATGCCAAATTTCCTTACTTAAAGAAGGAAGAATATGAGACGTGGGCCATGAAGATGGAGTATTGGATCATGAACAGTGATCACAACTTGTGGAACATTGTTCTAAATGGCAACAGCAGAAAAAGGACAGGAAGAGATCCAAAAGGAAATATTATGATTCTTCCTCCTGTTTCTGTTGAAGAACACATTGCTGTTCAAAGAGAGACAAAAGCAAGAACTATATTACTTCAGTCTCTTCCTGAGGATCATATGGCTGATTTTCACCATCTAGATGATGCTAGAGATATCTGGTTGGCTGTCAAAGCCAGATTTGGAGGTAATGATGAGTCTAAGAAGATGAGGAAGTCAATGCTAAAGCAGGAGTTTTCAGAATTTAGGGTATCTGAATCAGAGGGTTTGCATAAGGGCTATGACAGATTTCAGAAGATATTGAGTCAACTCAATCAAATGCAAGCTAAGCCAGACAATGAAGATTGTAACATGAAGTTTCTCAGAGCACTTCCACCTTCTTGGTCACAAGTGGCCATCACTCTTAAAACAAAGGGTGGTCTTGATTATCTAAGCTTTGATGATCTTTACAACAAGCTTAGGACTCTTGAAATTGATGTGAAGGGTGGCTCCAGTTATGATTCAAGAGGTACTTCTGCTCCTACCCATTCAGCCTTCATTAGTGCTGCTAGCACTAACTCTAAGATGTCATATCCTGATCAATCCCATTCAACCACTTTTACTTCTGCTTCATCAAGTCCTACTCTTTCTAGCAATGTGATGGAAAATGTTCTCCATTCCTTTGTTGCTGAAAGTGATCCACAACAGCAGATCACTTATGAAGATTTTGATCAAATTGGGAAATTGGATTTGGAGGAATTAGACATCAAATGGCAAAATCAAGCTCTCTGTTAGGATTAACAGTTTGAAGAAAGAAAGCTGAGAAAGATGAGTATTAATAACAAGGATGCTGCAAGGTTGACAAGAAAAAGGTCAAATGTTATAAAATGCACACTAAGAGTTGGGTCATTTGTTTGGAATTACAGGAAAACAGGTGGATTCTAAAGCAAGGTACTCTTCATTCAAACTGAAGGAGCTGGATAAAACAGAAGAACCAAAGGCCTTGTTGTCTGTTGATTCAATGTTAAACTGGTCAGATCATGAAGGTGAAGATGTGGAAAATGGTGCTGCTCAAGTATATGGGATGATTGCTGGAGCTGAGGAAGATGCTACTGGTGGTGCTACTGGTAGTGCTACTGGTAATGCTACTGATGATGTTGCAGATAATGTTTCTACTGTTGCTGATGAATTTGCCCTCATGGGTATCTCTTCTCAGGTACAAACTTGTCTTTTTGGTTGTGAACATCTATATGCTGAACTTAAAAAAGAATTTGACAATGTAGAAGCTCAATACAAAGAGTGTTATATTCAGGTTCAAGCATATAAAAGTACTTTACAAACTTTAGAACAACAGAAGGGATGGTACCAAAGTAATCAGCTAGCATTAGAAGAAAGAATTAGAATCTTAAATGCTAATTTAGAAAACACAACAAACATGTACAAAAATACTGAGAAACTGAATTAACAGCTAAACTTGAAAAAATAATGATAAGGTGAAACTGAGGAGTCCTAATTCAAGTAATTTGACAAATGGAAAGACTCTCAAAAACCTGGACAAACTGATCAATAGCTCCATGTCCTCTAGATCAAAATTTGGTTTAGGATTTGGAGACACTTTTGGATCATATGAGGTGTTTGATCTCTTTGTCCCTAGCATCTTTGACTCATCCCCTAAGGATGGTGCAGAGAAACCTCTCTATGACAGGTTTGTCAAAGCTGTTGGAATGAATGCTGTTTCCTCCCCCCCCCCCCCCCCCCCCCCCCCCCCCCTGGTGTGTTCAAAAACCCCCCCCCCCCAAAAAAAAATGTGTGGCACACCCCAAAAAAAATAAAAGGGAAAAAAAATAAGGGGGGAAGAAGTTTTAGTAATGATGAAGAAGAATTATTGAATAAGTTTGTATATGTTAAAGTAGATTTGAATTGTTGGAGGATTTTTAGATAGAGTTAGTTGTAGTGAGGGTGGGTGTATGTATTGATGATTAGATTAATATAGGTATGAAAGGGGATGGAATGAAGATAGAATTTAAATTTGTAAAATGTAATATGAAAGTTGGGATGGTTTATTATAAATGGATTTTAATAAACTTATTGATTTTTAAAAATAGTATATTATGTGATTGTTTGTTGGTTTAAGAATTAATTTTTGTTTGTATGGTTTGGTATTAAAATACAGTAGATACACCCACCTTTTAAAGAAAACTTTTGTATAAGAATGTTTTGTTTATGGCAGTAAATGTAATTTGATAAACATTGGATTTTTTATAAACATTGAATTGCATAATAAACCTATGTGGACTAATGTTGCAAATATTCCCTCATTTGTACCAAAAGCAGCATCTGTTCCTGCTGGTAGTAGGAATAGACCAACATCTGTTCCTGCTGGTAGTAGGAATAGACCAACATCTGTTCCTGCTGGTAGACCATTTACTGCTGGTTGGAAAAATCATGCTGCTCGACATATGACCAGACCATCAAGTCATTATTTTCAACACTTTATAGCCTGTGAATTATACCCGAAAATAGTATATGGATGAGGGAAAGATAGGGAACTGCTGTTAATCCCTCACCAGTTGTATCTTGGCGAATTCAAAGGCCAAATATGCAATGGGGATCCAAGAACAATGGTGGATCTCATCAATCTACATGGTTTAACTATTAAATGATCCACAAGGCAGGTCCAAGTCAGAAATGACTTGGGTCTCTCATGTATACTAATGTGTGTTGTATTGTGTATTGTAGGAAAATCCTCATAAGAATAGAGATTTAGGAATTGTAGATAGTGGTTGTTCAAAGATGACAGGAATAAGAGAAATAGGATGACTTATGTGAAGATTGTAGAGGAATTGACCTTTGAGATGGAGATGGCAAAATCACTGGAAAAGGCACTATAAGGACTTCCAAATTGAACTTTGAGAATGTTTATTATGTGGAAGAGCTTCAAAACTTTAACTTGTTCTCTGTTTCACAAATTTGTGATACCAAGAACAAAGTTCTTTTCACGGATAAAGAGTGTCTTGTTCTCTCTAAGGAGTTCCAACCACCTGAGAATAGTCAGGTGGTTCTCAGAGTTCCAAGAAGAAACAATCTCTACTGCTTCAATTTGTCTGACATCAAACCTGAAAGAGATGTCACCTGTTTGCTGGCCAAAGCATCCTTAGTTTGCAGTGAGTGCAGTGAGTGAGTGCTTGTTCTAGACACCAGGTTACACCTTTGACTTCCAATTTGAATGCAGTCAAGAAGATCTTTAAGTATCTAAAAGGCCAACCAAAACTTGGTCTATGGTACCCAAGAGATTCTCCATTTGTGTTGGAAGCATATAATGACAGTGACTATGCTAGTTCCCATGGTGATAGAAAATCAACAACTGGTGGATGTCAATTCCTAGGTAGAAGGTTGATTTCATGGCAGTGCAAAAACAAACCCATTGTGGAATACTACTCCACTGAAGCAGAGTAAATGTTGCTGCTGCAACTTTGTGGTCAGTACTTTGGATTCAAAATCAATTGCTTATTATGGGTTCAACTTTATAACACACACAATTTTTATTGACAATCAAAGTACCATTTCATTTGTTTACAAATCCAGTGTTTTTACAAAGTGAACAAAGCTCATAGAAATTTAGGCAACCATTTTTTTAGAGATGCAAATGAGAAACATCTTATACAGGTGCTTAAGATTCACACAGATGTCAAATGTGGCTTATTCATTAACCAAGGCATTTGATGGACTAGGTTAAATCATCAAGATGTTCACATTGGAATGCTTATCCTAGCAGCCATGGTTAAGGGAGGATTTAGTCCAAGGGTAGACTACTTTTTGTAAAAAAAATCTAAGTAGTTAGGTTTTTCTTGTAGTGTACCAGCTTATAATTCAACATAAATTTTCCCTACTAAAGTTTTAGTTGATACTGTAGTTAAAATTTTCCTTATCATAGTATAATGCTTTGTTGATTTTTCTAACCTTTTGCCCAGATGAATGATTACAATGAGTGTGAATTCAAATAAGAATGTGGCCTTATACTAAGTGATAAAGTACTCAAATTGGGTTGGTTAAGTGTCAATTCAGGTGTTGCAAGAGTTTCCTACGAAGCTTTACTTGTTCCTGCCCCCCAAACAGGTAGAACAATTCCTACTGGTTTTGTTAGTTTTTCTTAAGAGTTGACTTTTCTTTGAGCGGGTAACTTAAATTGAGTTTTACTTTAATTCAAAGTTATGGTTGAGACAATTGGGCATTTAGTTCATCAAGGGTCACCTATTTAATGGGATAATTACTCTTTACTCTCATTCTTACATTTACTTTTAGATCAAACCCTAATTTTTAACAGCCCTTTTACTCACTCCACTCACTCTTTGCAAAACTCGATTTCCTCTACCAACCCGACTCTTGAAAACATACACCAGCACTAACACTTAACCACAATCTTAGTAATCATCAAATCAATGGCCGCAATTAAGTATCGTGATGAGCACAACAAGGTGGGTTTCTTGGAGAAACCAAAAGGAAGTGACGATTATCACCAAATACTTGACTTTTTGCGGGTCGCACATCAGGTATGCTCTTAACCTGACCCCATCAACTATGACTCCTTGGTCAACATTCTGGTCTACGGCCTCTCTCAGAGCTTCTAAGGAAGGCCCTCTAGCTATATTGGCCACCATTGATAGGACTCCCTACACTATAACTGAATCATTAGTTAAGAATCAACTTCAATTGGATGATGAGGGTGGTGTTGAGGAATTGCCCATAGCTGACATATACTTAGGTATGGACAATTTAAGATACCCCAGTGAAGGCAAGTTGACCTTTTTCAAAAACAAATTCTCACCTCAATGGAGGTTCTTAGTTCACACAATCATGCATTGTCTCAGTACCAAAACAGGTAGCTGGGATCAATTTGGGAGCCAATTGGCTATTGCTATTATTTGTTTGACTGAGGGAGGAGGTATAATTGGTCAAGCTATATTTATCAAAATGGGATGGTAACAACATCAACAATCGCTAAAAGTTTTGTTGTTTCTATTCTTCAAATGATTTTGGAAATTGAACTCTAGAGTACCAAACAATATCATTGCCTTTAACTAACAGCAAATGTTTTGCTAACAAGAGGCTAAATTTCAAGGAAATCACATGCCACATTGGACTTACTAGCTTCCTCCTCCTCAAGCTGCTATTGCAGGTGAAAGTTCAGGGGAAGATGCACCATCTCACCCTCCTACTGTCCCTGCAACCATCACTGAACCTGATCACTCTCATGATCATGTATCCACACCATCCAGACCAACAACAACTCTTGTTGATGCTCCAGTGAATGAGCAGGGTCCCTCTTCAGACCCCAACATTGCATCTTCTTCAAGACCTCATGTGTCTACTCCTGACCCATTCACTTCCACAAATGTGGAAGATGACACAATGGGAGGTTCTTTTCCTTCCTCACCTCCTAGGTCCACTCAAGCTCCACCTGAAGGTACTACCTCAGGAGGTGCTGAGGACCTTGATAAACTAACAGCATTGTCTTCTCTAGTGTCCACTCTTGTGCAGAAAGTGAATACTCAAGCATCTGACCTTAAGGCACACAAGCTGCTGTTCAAGGAGGTAGTAGGAAAGCTGGTTAAGAGGGTAAAATTGTTGGAGGATAAACTCAAAATGAGAAAAAGGAAGTTTGTGTTGACTGATTCTGACAAGGAAGAGGATGCTGAACAAGATGTGGATCCTCTTATCAAGCTGGCTAAGGCAGCTGCTACAGCTGCTGCTGCTTCAGCAGTTCCTACTGGTGGTTCTCATGAAGCTGAAATTCCACCTAGTTCTTCTGTTCCTACTGATGATTTTGCTGGTGATGTTCCTGCTGCTGCTACTACTGGTCCTTCTGCTGATCCTTCCAACAAGGGTAAATCTCCTTTAATGGAAGAAGACACTCCAGTCAGAGAAAGAACCTTTAGGCAAAGAGAGGAAGACAGGTTAGGTGAAGAAGCTGCTAGGAGATTGTATGAAGAAGAGCAAGCTGAGTTGGAAAGAGAGAGAGAAGAGATGCAGCGGAAAAGACAACATGATGTATTGCATTCAGCAAAATACTATACCGATTCTGATTGGACTGACATAATGAGTCAAGTTCATGCAAATCAAGGACTTACTGCTGATCTTTTGGGTCCCGATGTCAATGAAGATAACTTTGCTGAAAGAATGGTAGCTCTGATTGCTAAACGACGAAGAGAGTTTGCTGTACAGAGGTTTAAGGACAAGTTGAATAAGCCGATGACCTATGCACAACAGAAGGCTTATATGCGAACCTTTGTGAAGAATCAAAGCTCAACCATTTATACCACCGGATGGACCATGAAGCATGTGAAGTCATTTTCTGATGCTCAACTCAAAACTGAGTTTGACAAAATCAGAACAGCTGCTGCAGACTTACAATCTCAAAACATCAGGAGGTCCCTTAAAAGACCTAGTGCAGATTTGGAGCAACCTAGTTCCAAGAAGTCCAAATCTACTGAAGTTCCAAAGTCTGATGTTCCTGCTGATTCAAAACAACCATCTGTGGAAGTCCCTTCCTCAGAAAGCAACAAACAATGATGTTGAAGTCCTTCTAACCACTGCATCTACAAAATAACACATTGGTCCTCATCCCAAGAAGGTTAGTACCGAAGAAGCGCGTTAGGTCAGAAAGGTGTTCATCCTTCTCACTCTACCATTCCTATTGAAGACGGAGATCCTGAAGCTGAACACAAAATGTGCATTAAGTATGCCTCTGATGCTGATTCTGCTTCTGATGATGATATGTTAATCTCTTTGCTGTTCTTAATTAGGAGTTATTGCCAACGGGGTTAGGCTAGATCAATGTCCTCTACAGGAAAGATAACTCTCGCAAATGCTTCACAAGTCTTAGGGAAATTCTGCACTTGGTTACTAGAGTTGACTTGATGACTATTTATGGCCGAGTGATGACATTTTATCAGGATAAGCAAGCTGAGGGAGTTGGTCTTGTACTTTGGGGAGATTCTTGGGTTAAATTGAAAAATGTTTTGGCTTCCAAAGAGAAAGGTGCCCTTGGTGTTTCAAGTTTGTATGCATTGAATAGAGGTATTATGTTCAAATGGGTGTGGAGGTTCTTTACTCAAAATACATATTTATGGTCGAGGGTTGTCAAGGCGATCCATGGAGAAGATGGGAAAGTAGGGAAGCAAGTGAAGTCTGCCTTTCCGTCATATTAGATGGACATAGTGCATGAAATCAATGTTTTGAAGAATCAAGGTATTAATCTTCTTAACTGTATGCAAATGAAACTGGGAAACGGGGATAAAACTGCTTTCTGGGAAGACATTTAGATTGGTCATATCGTTCTTAAAGATCTATATCCTCGTATATATGCTCTAGAGACATGTAAGTTTGTAAAGGTTGGCACAAAGTTGACTCAATCCAGTTTGGACCTTTCTTTTCGTCGAAAACCCAGGGGTGGTATCGAACAGGAGTTGTATGAAGCTTTATTGGTTCAGGTCCAAGACGTAAACCTTGTTCCCGTGTCAGATCGTTGGAAATGGTCATTGGAGAACTCGGGTGATTTTTTTGTTACTTATGTTAGAAAGATGCTAGATGATAAAATGTTGCCGGACGTAACAACAAAGACACGGTGGATAAAACTTGTCCCTATTAAGGTGAATGTTCATGCGTGGAAAGTTAAGATTGATTCATTACCGACGCGTTTCAACATTTCTCGTAGAGGTATGGATATAGAATCTATTACGTGTTCTATTTGTGACAATGAGGTGGAGTCGTCTAGCCATTTATTTTTTAAGTGTAATATGGTTAGAGATATTATCCGAAAGATAACACGATGGTGGGATATTACTTACATAGAGGCCGACTCATATGAAGATTGGTTAAACTGGCTTGTGAATCTTCGCTTATCTTCTAATTATAAGCAGGCTCTCGAAGGTGTTTTTTACGTAATGTGGTGGCATGTTTGGCAATATCGGAACAAGTATATCTTTGAAGCGGTTTCTTCTCCAAAGGCGATGATTTTTGAGGATATTGTGTCTCGGTCTTTTTATTGGTGTCGTAATAGATGTAAAGCCTCGTTTAGTTGGAACGATTGGCTTAAAAATCCGTACCTTGTCGCTTTGTAATTTCTAGCTTCTTGCTAGTGGTTTAATAATATATTGCTGTTCAAAAAAAAATTGAAAAAATGAAAATACGATATTAGCAATTGAGCAATGGGCCTTTATTATCTAACATCTTTTCTCAAACTCACAATGTTATAGTGATAAAGATCGACCAAACAAACGAACCTAAAACTGAAAAGCAAACGAAAAGCAAAGTGTCCTATAGTGCAGACTCGATGCTAGACAAAATACCATCCGATGCAATTCAAACTGTAACAAGGCGAAATCAGGTCTGAAACAAACGGACCAGGTCGATGCAAACCAAAACCGATTGCAAAATCAGAGCAGAGCAACACAAATACGAAGATGAACGAGAGCAGATTCACGCAGACAGACAAATTCAGATTCAGGCAGACAAACATATTCAGGCAGAAAGATGCAGACAGAGAAGTAGGCAGACAGACCCAAACAGAGGTAGACGAAGAACAGATGCATGTGGACAGATGCAGACAGACAAATGTTGATTCGGGCAAACAGATCTAAATAGAGGTAGACGAAGAGCATATTCAGGCAGACATAACAAGACAGATGCAGACCCAAGTAGTATGACAGACAGTATCTGATACAGAACTAAGCAAAAGCAGACGAAACAGTAAAATCAGACACATGCAAAGCCAGACGTAATCAAATGCAGAACAAGGCAGAATCAAGCGAAACCGAGCGAAACCAAAGCATGTTGTTGATGCCGAGATACTACACATAACTATTAAAGACATAGTCGGATTAGTTAAGACTATAACATCACCATCACCATCACCAACACCAATACAAAACCAATCTAGCCGACAGTAATCCATTATAAACCAAAGCAAGTACCAATACCAATACATGTGTCACTCATACATGTGTCACTCAATCAATACTTATGCACCTAAACAAAGAGAAGAGTTATATTGGATACCAAAAAAGGTTGGATATCAAGGGACTCATCTCCACCACTCATCTAAAAAGAAATCAAAGGTTCAGATTAAAAGAATTTTATTATTTCACCTATTTTATAAAATTTAAATATCTCTTAAACCATTAATCATTAAACGAAAAAAAATATACCATCACGACGAGCATTTAATTATCTTTCCATAGATATCCACTTTGATATACTTTAGACAATTTTTTTTCGCTATTTTCACGTTTTTTTTCGTTGTTAAAACTTGCATAAAAATATCATATATGATTAAACACTAATTTGAATATTCATATAAAATCATATATGATATAACACTAACATCGAATTACATGTGATTGCTGTTAGTGCAAACATTACGATATTTAATCTATACGATCTCTTTATGTTTTGATAATGACAAACATGTGACTTGTAATACGTAACGTAAAGTGCGCAAGTTACTCGTAATCACAAATCATCAATGCATACATGCATCAACATCTCTCGACGTCTCAAGTATGCATCATGACGGACATTGGTTTACACCCGACGTAAATCACATAAGGTATGTACAAACAAGCATTAAACTTGTAGGATGATCAAAGAAATAAGTTTTTGTCTTAAACTTTACATTTTTATAAATGTAACAAAATAATTTTTTCAAAACTTAATTAGACAAATTATTTTTGAATTATAAAGAAATGTTTTATGTGGTAATTATTTCAAAATTCAAAATCTGGTTCTTTTCCCCCCAAAACATGTTACACTTTTACCAGACAAGTTTGTCACCACAAAAAGACAAAAACAGGAGCGTCTGTCGGGGCGGCCCCCTTAAATACGGCGGTCCCCCCGGCGGCCCCCTAATATATCTGGGACCGCCGTTTCCTGACAGGCTGTTTTTCAGCTCCTATAAATAGTGGGTCACCTCCAACTATTTTCATAACCCTTTTGCACGATTTTCTTTTAGTTCTTTCTCTCTCTAGATCTCACTAAATCTCTTTAAATCTTTGATCATTCAACTTGGTTAATCTTGTTTAAATGTGATCAAATCTTCTATCATTTCCTCTTTTCCTCAAGTGCAAGAGAAGAACTCCGGTCATCTTCAAGAACCGAAGTTATGTAGTCTAGTTAGTCCATTTGTAACATTTGTTACATATAGATCGAGTCCATGTATTCCAATCTTTAGTAGTGTGCAGATCCAAATGATGTATATATTTGGATGGGTTGATTGTGTGTTGGTTAGTATTTTAGGCCAAAAAATACATTTGTGAAGTGGTAGATTGGTTCTAGCTAAGATTAGGACTCGACATCTAGCTTAGTGTTAGAAAATATTATAAGGGACGCGGTTTATGTGTTTAGGCCATAAAACACAAAGTTTGTTATGTTGACCACAAAACATAACGGGTTTGGTTGTACCCGAAGAAGGACTCGATATCTAGCTTAGTGTCGGAAAATAATGTAAGCAACGTTATAAGATTTTCTCCGCCGAAAGAGAGCTTGTTGATTAGTGAAGTAACTCTCGAGTTGGATACTCGAGAAGTGTAGTAGGGCGAAGAGGAGCTTCGTGATCGAACCACTATAAATCACCGTGTCCGGTTTGCATTTTCTTTTACCTTTCTCTTTACTTATGTCTCTACATTTATCGCCTTACCTTTACACTTGCATTGCACTTATGATTGTGTGAATTGTTGTGTATGTTGTGTTAGTCATGGTTGTGTAGCTCTTTGTAGTAGACATTGTGAGTATGGATATATTGGTAGAATATGCACTAGTTATTGTAAATCTATTATCGACACTTCTCATATTGCGTCAAACTTGATTGGTGATTTGATACAAAAGATTTAGTCCGAAAACCTCTTCTGGAGGCGGTCCTATAAATCAGGCGGCCCCCTGATGTACTAGGCGGCCCCCATATATTTATGGGACCGCCGGAAGATATTGATGTAATGTTTTTATTTAAAGTTTTAAATGGAAACGTATTCACCCCCCTCTACGGTTTCCACAATTGGTATCAGAGCCACGTCGCTCTAGTTTTCAAAACAAATGGTTTTTAAAATAGAGTACGATCCATGTATCAAATTACCCATGAAGGGAGATTAAATATGAAAAGTGTTTTGTTGTTTGATTCGTACTAGTTTTGTTATTAAATATACTTTGTATACTAGCTTGAAGGAAAATTTTCTCAAAAGAACTTGGAAGTGCCAACTTATGTTTGTCTAAGTCGTAAGAGTAGAAATGATGTCTAAAACACGAAATTTATGTGTTGGAACAACTTTTTAAAGTCATATGTTCTACAGATAAGTCACCAAATGATTTTGAACAAAAAACATGTTTTGGGGTCACTGGTGGCGGTCCCATAAATATTAGTGCGACCCTAAATATTTCTAGGGGCCGTCTTTTTTTTAGGTAAAGGGTTACCCCGGTAAAGTATATTAAAACCAAAACGTTTAAGAACAAATGGAATGTGGCTGAAATCTGGGGGTCGTCACCTTTATGGGGGTCGTCTGTCTGTTTTAGCAGAATTTGGCAAACTTTAAAAAATCATATAAAATCAACCGTAAGTCCGTAGAAGTCGTGCCACCCGCCATTTCGAAGATAATTGAGTCTACTTTCATTTAAAAATACTCTCAAGTCTTAATACTAAACTTAAATACGGCAAAAATGCAAAATACTACATAGTGATCAAAACTTTAAGTTCCATTTTAAGGTAAAACTTGTATTTTACATTTTTCTTTGAGTCGAGCATTTCTAATTGATATATCTTTGAAAAATAGTGTATTTGTCCTTTCAAAATATTGATTTTAATTAATTTTTGAAATAGAAAAGAACTATTTTATTTTCAAATCAAATCAAGCTAAGTATACATCGTTATATTTAATACACAAAACAACGACGAATATCCTTATATGTATGCTAGATTATTATGCGTGTTTACTTTTATTTCAACTTGGTTAATAGATATTAATAAGTAAACATTACTATTTGTAATTGAGCAAATTATATATCTAAACACATGTGCCATGTATGCTATTTGTATGTTATTAGTTTTTGGATTATGCCTAATTGGAATTACGCTAGATTTCTTGCGTTAAGTTGCAAAATTGTTTGTGCATTGCATATAGGCATAGATCACTATATTTACAAGCGTTACATAAAAATCTTGTAGATCATTTTAAGTGTAGTAACCCACTTAAGAATAAGAGTTTAATAGTTTGTCAAGTGTGTGGAAAAATAATGTCCTAAGATCATATGTTAAAACCCGTCACTAAAATATTTTCAACACATCAACTCTCTTCCAACAAGAAGTCTAAATCTTTTCATCATCTAGATGTACTTTTATAAAACTGATACTTTCACGAGTCGAGACGGATAAAAATGGAAAATTGATATTTTTAGAAAGGTCATGCGGAAATTTATTAAACTTTATAAATGCGTCGAAAAATATACTTTTATTATCAAACTAATGATAAAATGAAGAATGGCGTTAAGTGTCGAGTTTAGGTCAACATTTACGGTTATTGAGTCAACTTTGGTGTGTCGGGTCACTAAAAGACGAAATACACTAAAAGACAAAATACACTGAAAGACAAAACACGCTAAAAGACCAAAATACGCTAAAAGTCAAAAATACATTAAAAGACGAGAATATTTTTGAAGATGTTTCAACATAATGTACAAGACTTGTAAAATTTTTAAACTTACGAAAGTATCGTTTGAAAAGGATAAGCCGTGATTAATCGTTCTGGTCGGGTATATGATATGCTCTTGTTATGCGTTAATTCGTTGTGCTCATTCTTAACGTAAATATATGCTTGGTTGTCGATATGGACCGTGAGATTCGTCTTAATTGATTGATTTCTTTTTATCATAAATAGCGCATTTCAAGGTGTGTTTCATAGCCACATTTTTAATCGTTTTGAATAAATGTTTTATAATTGGGTCAGTGAGAAACATTTGTTTGATTTTTAAACTTGGCATAAGTATATACGTGAATTTCCCCTGTTTACGTGTTGCCTAAGTATGTGTTTAGACCACTATGCCCGAATCATCATGAAGGTAATTTCTATAACCGTCCTTTGGTTAAGTGAATGCGCGAGTATTTGTTTTTCTTTCTGAAGTGAATAAATAGATCGATTGGGACTAATTATCCCTATCCGGGTAAGAAGCACTTACTAGTCCGAGTTTACCAAGGACTAACGGATATATGTCATGTCGAAACTGGTTAGGTGGTCTTTGGTCGGACACCTGTAAGGGTAAGCAATTAATTGGCATGTTATATGCTACGTGAATTGAGCGTCGGTGTCATGAGCTTAGTGCAACGTAAATACCTTTTTATATGAAGTTGTATATGTTATAACTGTCGCATACGTTTTGATAAACTTGTGGTCCACACTAATTACGTTTGAACTAAACCTATGAATTCACTAACTTTATGTTGACGTTTTAAGCATGTTTTTCAGGTACTTAGCTTTGGACTTATCTGATGTGCTATATGGAGTACACGTGTAATATGATATCATCTTTCAAGACTTTATTATCATTCATACTCGTTGTCTTTCGAAAACTTAATTATGCGGTGGGGGTAGGTGTCTAGGCTATGCTCCGTTATAGCCCTAGGGATACCCGTCATGTCCGCTGGAGTTCATGTGAAGATGTCAACATTTTTTCGGAAGGTATGTATTAGCGCATGTCTGTACTCAGCAGACAGCCCCCCTCCGATAGTAACGAGTTGCTCTGGGTAGTTATCATTTACCACTATCTTTTCCTCGGTACCAGACTTGGGTGGCTTCCTTCCCTTGTCAGGTTGTCGCCTTCCTTCTATATCATCTAATTGCATTGGTTCCTTCCTTGGCCTTCGGGAACGAGTCTCCACCGGAGCCAACGAAACTCTGGGATTAGCCACTTCTGAGCTGGTCTACATCAGAGTGGGATCTGTTACACGTGCATGCCGACTTAGGTCTTGAGCTTCCTTGATTTGCCTTCACTCTTATAGAGTCTCTCTAGTGGTAGATATAGTGGTTATCCCGTTCGAAGTTGGAAATTTCATCATTGAGTGGATAATGGAGGCTACAACTCCTAAGCTCCTCATCCCTGTCCTACCTAGTAGAGCATTATATGGGGATGGACTCTTGACCACCGCAAATTCCATTATGACTGTTCGGGTTCTCCCGCACTCTCCCATAGTGACTTCCAAATCAATAACCCCTATGTGGTAACTGACTTCTCCTGAGAATCCCACCAATGGTAATCGAGATTCTCTCAGCCTCGACCTCGTCTGACAGCTAAGATTTCTGAAGCAATGCTCGTACATAACTTCTGAAGAGCTACCGCCATCAACATGTATTCTTCTGACCCTAAAGCTTTCAATCATGGCCTCAACTACCACTAGGCAATTCATCAACTGATATCGAGACACTGACGGGAATTTTATCGCGTTATCCATCCAGTGCTCAACCCTCTCATAGGGCCTCTTTTGGTATCCTTGGGATCTCACCATGTTGATAACCTTCTCTTTTCCTTTGGTTGAGCCCTTTGCTCTTTTGGCCGCCTTGCCTAATATCTTTTACTAGATGAGCCAACCTTCTTGAGGCCACTGCCTCTTCAATCTGTTTCTTAAGATGATAACAGTCATTTGTGTTATGACCTCGATCTTGGTGGTAGTCATAAAACTTGTTCATGTTTCGCTTCTCCGGAGTCCCCACCATCGGATGCGGTTGTAACACCCCCAAAAATATGTCGCAGCGAAAATATGTTCGGGAGCGTTACTTCATAAGACATCAGCACAAGATACAAGAGAACGACCTCTAAATGTGTCGTTTGAAAAGTAATCTCGTTGATTTTCTTGAAATTGATATAACATTTGTCCCATAATTGCATCACAATGAAAAGCCTGAAAGCAATACAAAGAGATTTGATCATTTGTATGTAAGTAGAAATCCATGAATGAAATCTTGTCAATTTAGACTCCAATGTACATCAAGTAAGCCAAGCATCTAATTCACCTGAGAAAAACATGCTTAAAAGTGTCAACATAAAGTTGGTGAGTTCATAGATTTTTGTATATGTAAATGTTGAAATCAAAAGATTTATAAAGTATGCATGACCATTTCAATCCTTATAATGGTCGCCAAAAATGTAAGTATAAATGTAGAACCAAAAGAGTATGGTGTTTACTGTTTCACCACAGTATAATGAAAAGTGTTTAGTAATCAGTAATGTTTAACAAAGTAGTGTGGACCACAAGATTTCCTAAATGTATATGACTACTATAACAGATACAGTATCACATAAAATGTATCTACTGTTGCGCTAAGCTCATGACACCGAAGCTAATTTATGTAGCATATAATATGCCAATTGTATTCTGCCCTACCGGTGTCTGACCAAGACACCCAATGAGATTTGACATGATATATATCCGTTTATCGGGAGCCCCGTGGGTAGAGCGCTACTCACCCGGATAGGGATAATTAGTCCCAATAGATCTATTTATAACATTCACGCAAACAAATTGTAATGAGCACGTATTCTCCCCCAAGATTTGTAAAGTAATTGTAAAACAAGTGAAAGAGGGGCTATAAACTCACAGAGAAGCAATTAAGTAGTAAGTCCTGAAGTTAGATCAAGGATGGCGTAAAACCACAGTCGCCTACGTATCACCTAGAAAGAATGGTGACTTAGTATAAAGAAATAAAACGCACACGACGAAAACAACCAAAAGGTACAATGAAGAAATCGTGATGATGATAGTTATATTTGTAAATATTAGAATAAAACTATGTGTCCATATATTCTCATAAAATATTTTCATAGTCTTTATATCGTTTTATCCCATAAATAATTTACTACAAAATAGGTATTAGGAATGAGTGATAACTTTATTACAGTTGAAAGGTTAATATCGTCAATCATCAAAACTTGAGGGGGACATTTTGTAAATTAATTAAAATGACAAAATTTATTTCACATGAAATCACATGTATCATATGCATGTCCCCTCAATTTTCTTTTATAAATATTTATTTATTTAAGTTAGCACTTCATAAATTGAATAGTAAATAAAAGTCTAAGGGTTAATCTTGTTAACTATCAAAACTAAGAGGGGCTTTTAAAATTAATTTAAAATGACTACACGCATTCACGTGAATGTGTATAGTGTTTGAATGTGTACTATTTTGTTAATATTCCTTCAATTTGTTGGATAGATGTTTCATCTTGCTCGCTCACTATAATTAGAAACAAAAACCATGAATCATGGTGATTCATGGCAACACTAGTATTACTAGTAATACATGAAAAAGATACAAGGTACACGGTATACCTAGATGCCGTCGTGTAAATGGATATGAAAGTTTAACGTCTTCAGAAAAGTCGTACAAAACTCGACGGAGAAAGTAACAAAAGTGAAGCTCGTCGGAAGTCACTACTCCGTGTAACGAACTGCAACCTCAACTAAAGTTTCATGCGTTTTGCATGCTCGCGAGCAAGAACAACTCGAACATGCACTAGTACGAACATCGTCGAAACAAGCTTCTATCACCACCCCGTTACTCTAGCTTGGGCGTCCTAACTTGAGGGTCTTTCTTAAGCTTGTTTGTGTGCGTCGAAAGCTAGAACCGAAACAAACAAAATTTACTAACAACCGAAGGTTGTGCACCCTTGTTCTTGTGTTCTTCCAGCCGAGCCAAAGAGAGGAGACCAAGTGGGTTTTGTTCTTGTTGCGGTCGTGACCAAGAGAAAGGAGGAAAAGAGATGCGTTTGGTTTGGATGAACAAGACATAAAATATCAAAAGGGTTACGAAACCCTAGTATCTTGAGTGATCTTCATGAACCAAACGAGACGAAACGAAGTGGTTTTACTTGTTGTTGGGAGTGACCAAAAAGTGAGTTGTGTTTGTGTTTTCTTTCGTGGGTTTAAGAAGAACCCAATGAGACGAGTTCTAGGGTTTTTTGTGTTAAGGTTTTGTGTAGCTGTGGCTATGCTTCTTGATGAAGGTGATGGTGTTGCTCTACTGGTGATGTTGAACTCAGAAACAAGATCAAGAGGGCAAGGCATTGTGAGTAGAACTTGCGTCGACAATAGGAAACTAAAAAAGAATATGAATTTGTGTTCTTTGCTTACTGTGAAATCAAGGAGGGAGGGATAGGTTTTCTTTATAACTTAATTATGGTGTACTTGACTTGTCAAATGTTAGTCTCATGGTTGTGTAACACTAAAAGAAGCAAGGAATAATCGGGAGTTGTATTCTTGCTTGATCGAGCTTGCGAACCACAAAAAAAGAAAAGAGGAATTGCATGCTTCTTTCTTCACTTATCAAAAAGAGAATAGGAACAACATCATTAATATTTTCGAAAATGTTTGACTGGTCTAAATGTTGTTTACAAAGTTGTGTAACACATGAAATCTTGTGGGGTTCTTGTGTTTGTGTTGATTGATAGGGAAAGCACAAAAGAAATGTTGGGAATGTTAAAAGAGATATGGCATGCGTGGTCCTTGTTGCCAACGAGAAAGAAACAGGAAAAGTACAATACCATGTGATGTTTTCTTCACTTGAAGAGATTGTAGGGCCTAGGGTTTATGGATTGGTGCTTGTTAAAAAAAAGAAGTGCATGTATGGGAAACATGAACAAGAAAAAGACTTGTCCTTGTTGTGTTGAGAAAAAAAGGAAACAATAAAGTAGGGAGGGGGACGTTAAGGTATGGTCTTTAAAAGAGTATCATGGGTTTAATCTTTGTCTAGTGGATTATGGGTTTTATTTTAGTTTAAGTACTAGCGTGAGTACTAGTATGGGTCTTTTGTTTGTTTGGTTACCTTAGGCTAAAAATTAATATGACATGGTTGGTGAATTTTTCTTGTAAACCCTAGTGTATTATAGCATAGCTTGTTTGTTCGTTTATGCATTTTAAGCCGAAACTTAGGGGTGATTTTAGCATGGTTTTATGGGTAAATTCTTAGAGAAAAATTAGTTAAGGTTTAAGTTTTGAAAATAATAGTATAGTGATATCAAATAAACATGACAAGGTTAAAAAGGGTAACAGAATAGGAAATAAACTTTTGTTTATCTTTGCTTTCCTAGTGAAAGTTAAATGATACAAGTGTCGACGTCATGACGGTTCATTCGGGAAGAGGCGAGGCTACTTGCTAAGTTTACGGTAGTCAATACACGTTTGGAAAATTACCAGTTGTTATAGTATCTACCCCTTAAAGGAATCCCGTCCCGGGATTCAATTTGTGTTAACCAATTATGTGACCAAGAAAAGATTTAAGATTTAATAAACCAGTTTTAAACATGGTGTTGATAACATTATTCAGCAAAATTCGATGTTTCGACACTTCTCAATATACATAAATTTTGGCTTGGTTTGACCAGGATATTTAACCCATCAAAATAGGTTTTTTTAGAAAAATATCATTACAAGTTTTATGATTGATATAAATGCATAATAAAGAAAGTCTCTTAATAGTGAAAACATCTAAGGAGAAAGTGTAGTTGCGTGGGTATGTCTATATAAAGTTTTGAATGTTTAAGGGTAGAGTCTAGTTTCTGATATCTTTAACGTTCGATGATTAATATCGGACGAGGCTAATGGATGTAGGTATTCAACTTACTTGGTAGTACCCGGATGTATCATGACTTAAATTGTTGTACTATTGGTTTGTAATGAATAAATCAACCGAATGTTATATCGAGAGATGTTTATCTTGTTTAGGGGGGGGGGGTTGCAATACTTAAAGAATAACGTTGTACGAGCTAGGATTGCCCAAGGACCCACAACAGCAACGTAACCACGACGACTATAACAAACGATGATGAGATGTGGAGAGTGAGAACATTTCAAGAAATAATATCCCTAGAATAAAGGTAAACAATTGGGAGGAGCTCGTGGAAGAGCTTATGTGATTGGTGACGGACTATTATACCCAGTCTGTTTACTCCACAGACAGTTCATGATCGTAAGGATTTGTAACGGTAAAAGTAGTAACTTAAGAATGAAATAAGGTAGTTCAAGTGAAGCCTTAAGATTTTTGCTGGGTGATAAGGCACGATTATGTTTCTAGACCTTTTTAACGAATTCCGATGATTGTCGGGTTCGAGTTCATACTCGTGTCATATTGGATACCATTAAGCCCACTCATTTATAATTCATTATTTGCATAAAGAAGCGTCCTAATTTATGTAAATAATGAAGAGGCGTCCCAATTCTTTCAAATAAAGAGATTATAAATCATCCTACTTAATAATTTCCGATGCAATACGCGTACTCACATAACCTTCAAGGTGGTGAATGACATATCGATGCAGGTGCTCTAATAAGTATGGGACGAATGTTTAAAACTCGTTTTCAGAGACGAGGAGTAAAACTATCAGGCGAGATTGACATAGAGTTCAAGATAGTTAATAAGTACTCGGTTAGAGTAAATAAGATGAAGGTCCTTACGAATGAGTCAACATAGCAATTACCATATAAATCTTCCTATTACAAGTCCCGCCCAAACAAGACTTGTAATACTTAGATTCACACACAATTCCATGTAAACCAACACTGTGACGGGTTTCGTGTAAAACGATATTGTAAAAGGTTATGAAAAAGTTTTAGAGGCTATTGTATAACTTACAATGTCTGAGAACGAAGTGAGACCATTGTGCAACCCACAATGTCTAAGAAGTAAAATGAGACAATTGTATAACTCACAATATCTTAAGAAATGTTCTATATTTATATAATTAACTCTTATATAAATAAGTGTACAATATACGCAAAAGGGATGTAGGCATATATATTATATATGTATTTTCATGTGTAAGCACGTAAATTGTAACAGTAATTTTAGCAAGTAAGTAAGTAGTGTGTATTGCACTTTGAAAAATGTTTGATGTGATGCATTGTTTTATGAAAACGATTATTGTATAGGGTAAATATATTGCTACCTGGTTCATCTATAACCGTGACTACTGATACACAATCTGTTACACCCCAAAATGTACCACAGCGGAAAATATGTTCAGGAGCGTTACTTCAAAATATCATCTAACACATAATCTAGAGAACGACTCTAAAAGGTGTCATTTGAAAAGTAATCTCGTGATTTTCTTGAAATTGATTTAAACATTTGTCCATAATTGCATCATAATTGAAAGCCTTTGAAATGCAATACAAACGAGATTTGATTCAATTTGTATGTCCCCCTACTCGATCACCCCGCCCCCTCCTCTCCTCCCTCCACCCCACCCCCCCACCCCAAGAATTTGGAATATTGGCAATTTAGACTCAAAATTTCACATAAGGTAAGCCAAGCATATTAATTCACCTGAGAAAAAACTGGCTTAAAGTGTCAACATAATGTTGGTGAGTTCATTAGATGTTCTGTATATGTAAATGTTGTAAACTCAAAGAATTTTTTAAAGTATGCATGGGACCATTTCAATCCCTTATAATGTCCGCCAAAAAATTATAGAACAAAAAAGTATAGTGTTTTACTGCATTCACAAAGTATAATGAATGTGGTTTAGTAATTTAGTAATGTTCAACAAAAGTAGTGTGGACCACATGAATTCCTTATTGTATATGACTTACTATAACTGATAACAGTATCACATAAAATGTATCTACTGTTGCGCTAAGCTTATGACTCGAAGCTAATTTATGTTAGCATATAATATGCAATTGTATTCTGCCCTACGTATGTTGACCAAAACACCCAAGGGGAGGTTGACACATTGGTATGTATTTTTTTCCGGTTTTTTTTTTAGGAGTCCCGTAGGTAGTGAGAGCTCTCACCTGGATAGAGATATATAGTCCCAATAGATCTATTTATAACATTCACGCATAATTAACCAGTACAGCTCTGTCAAGCATGACGGTTCATGATTTTTCGGGCAAGAGAGTGGTTAATTAGCTTACTTAGGCAACACGGTAAACAGGAGATGATAACCAAAAAACCATAAACTTACTTTGTGGTCAATGAAGAAATAACCATTGTATTCATAAAAAACTTTAATTACTTAAATCCTAAGTAGTAAAGAGTGCGATATCAATCAAGTAACCGAGTTAGTGTTGTAATTCAGTATGTAAAACATTTTGTAAACGTATGTTACCAAGTTATGAAATCATGATATGCAAAATAAAGTAATGTAAAATGAGATTGTAATGAATGATGTGTAAACAAATTGTAATGAGCACGTATTCTCCCCCGAGATTTGTAAAGTAATTGTAAAACAAGTGAAAGATGGGCTATAAACTCACAGAGAAGCAATGAAGTAGTAAGTACTAAAGTTAGATCAAGGATGGTGTGAAACCACGGTCGCCTAAGTATCACCTAGAAAGAATGGGGACTTAGTATAATGAAATAAAATGCACACGACGAAAACAACCAAAAGGTACAATGAAGAAATCATGATGATGATAGTTATATTTGTAAATATTAGAATAAAACTATGTGACCATATATTCTCATAAAATATTTTCATAGTCTTTATATCGTTTTATCCCATAAATAATTTACTACAAAATAGGTATTAGGAATGAGTAATAACTTTATTAGTGTTGAAAGGTTAATATCGTCAATCATCAAAACTTGAGGGGGACATTTTGTAAATTAATTGAAATGACAAAATTTATTTCACATGAAATCACATGTATCATATGCATGTCCCCGCAATTTTCTTTTATAAATATTTATTTATTTAAGTTAGCACTTCATAAATTGAATAGTAAATAAAAGTTTAATGGTTAATCTTGTCAACTATCAAAACTAAGAGGGGCTTTTAAAATTAATTTAAAATGACTACACACATTCATGTGAATGTGTATAGTGTTTGAATGTGTACTATTTTGTTAATATTCCTTCAATTTGTTGGATAGATGTTTCATCTTGCTCGCTTACTATAATTAGAAACAAAAACCATGAATCATGGTGATTCATGGCAACACTAGTATTACTAGTAATACACGAAAAAGATACAAGGTACACTGTATACCTAGATGCCGTCGTGTAGATGTATATGAAAGTTTAACGTCTTCAGAAAAGTCGTACAAAACTCAACGGAGAAAGTAACAAAGGTGAAGCTCGTCGGAAGTCACTACTCTCGGTAACGAACTGCATGCTCGCGAGCAAGAACAACTTGAACATGCACGAGTACGAATATCGTCGAAACAAGCATCTATCACCACCCCGTTACTCTAGCTTGAACGTCCTAACTTGAGAGTCTTTCTTGAGTTTGTTTGTGTGCGTCGAAAGCTAGAAACGAAACAAACAAAATATGCTAACAACCAAATGTTGTGCTCCCCTTGTTCTTGTGTTCTTCCAGCCGAGCCAAAGAGAGGAGACCAAGTGGGTTTTGTTGTTGTTCCGGTCGTGACCAAGAGAAAAGAGGAAAAGAGATGCGTTTGGTTTGGATGACAAGACATGAAATGTCAAAAGGGTTACGAAACCCTTGTATCTTGAGTGATCTTCATGAACCAACTGAGACAAAACGGAGTGGTTTTACTTGCTGTTGGGAGTGACCAAAAAGTGAGTTGTGTTTGTGTTTTCTTTCGTGGGTTTAAGAAGAACCCAATGAGACGAGTTCTAGGGTTTCTTGTGTTAGGGTTTTGTGTAGCTGTGGTTATGCTTCTTGATAAAGGTGATGGTGTTGCTCTTCTGGTGGTGTCGAACTCAGAAACAAGATCAAGAGGGCAAGGTATTGTGAGTAGAACTTGCGTCGACACTAGGAAACTAAGAAAGAATATGAGTTTGTGTTCTTTGCTTACTGTAAAATCAATGAGGGAGGGATATGTTTTCTTTATAACTTAATTATGGTGTACTTGACTTGTCAAATGTTAGTCTCATGGTTGTGTGACACCAAAAGAAGCAAGGAATAATCGGGAGTTGTATTCTTGCTTGATCGAGCTTGCGAACCACAGAATAAGAAAAGAGGAATTGCGTGCTTCTTTCTTCGCTTATCAAAAAGAGAACAGGAACAACATCATTAATATTTTTGGAAATGTTTGACTGGTCTAAATGTTGTTTACAAAGTTGTGTAACACATGAAATCTTGTGGGGTTCTTGTGTTTGTGTCGATTGATAGGGAAAGCACAAAAGAAATGTTGGGAATGCTAAAAGAGAAATGGCATGCGTGGTCCTTGTTGCCAACGAGAAAGAAACAAGAAAAGTACAATACCATGTGATGTTTTCTTCACTTGAAGAGATTGTAGGGCCTAGGGTTTATGGATTGGTACTTGTTAAAAAAAGAAGTGCATGCATAGGAAACATGAACAAGAAAAAGACTTGTCCTTGTTGTGTTGAGAAAAAAAAGGAAACAAGAAAGTAGGGAGGGTGACGTTAGGGTATGGTCTTTAAAAGAGTATCATGGGTTTAATCTTTGTCTAGTGGATTATGGGTTTTATTTTAGTTTAAGTACTAGCATGAGTACTAACATGAGTACTAGTATGGGTCTTTTATTTGTTTGGTTACCTTAGGCCAAAAATTAATATGACATGGTTGATGAAATTTTCTTGTAAACCCTAGTGTATTATAGCATAGCTTGTTTGTTCGTTTATACATTTTAAGCCGAAACTTAAGGGTGATTTTAGCATGGTTTTATGGGTAAATTCTTAGAGAAAAATTAGTTAAGGTTTAAGTTTTGAAAATAATAGTATAGTGATATCGAATAAACATGACAAGGTTAAAAAGGGTAACAGAATAGGAAATAAACTTTTGTTTATCTTCGCTTTCCTAGTGAAAGTTAAATGATACAAGTGTCGACGTCATGACGGTTCATTCGGGAAGAGGCGAGGCTACTTGCTAAGTCCACGGTAGTCAATACACGTTTAAAAAATTACCGGTTGTTACAGCGGTGAAGGGAAGTTTACATTGTCCATAGCAAGGATTTCCCTTGAAGTCTTCGTCAAAGGTGTGAAGCCTTCTTTTCCAGCATAAGGAGCACAGGTCCCCATGTTTCTTCCTTCCCCCCTTCTATGACCCCTATTTCTACACCCATTATGGCCTTCCAACCAGCTAGCTTTGCCAGCACTCTTTTCCCACCAAGGAGATCCGATGGCTTCAGTTGTGTCTGCGGCCGTTTCTCCCCTGATGAAAGCCTTGACTCTCTCTCACATCTCATTAATCGTTTTTGGGATCTTGTCATTTAGCTTTTTGGCTAGTTCGGGATGGCCGTGCCCATGCATGAACGCGAATATCCTTAACACCGGAGGCACTCCTTTGATGTGTGCACTTTCTGCCTTGAAACGATCCATAAACGCTTGAAGCCCTTCATTTGGTTTTCGCTTGATACCATGTATCTTCGTTGGGTCTTTGTCATACCTTTTCTGCTGCGAGAACTCTTCCAAGAACTTGCTACTCAACTCTTCAAACCCATCTACGCTTTTTGGGTCTAGGCTATCAAACCAGTTCCTTGTCGAACCACTCAGGGTCTGGCAGAGCATCTTGCACCATACTGGCATATGTCACTCCTCTTGCTCAGCTACGGCGAAGAAGATACTTAGGCGATCTTTCGGATCTTTGTTCCCTTCATACACCTGAACGTTTGGTGGTAGCTTAGCCGGCCGATGATATCTGAAGCGTGTGATCCTAGAGGTGAAAGGCTTTGGCTTGGGCCGCTTATAAGGCATGCTCAAGTCCTCTGAACTACTATCGGACACGGTGTCATACCCTGAGTCTGAGCCTGACTTCCTTCGAGAAGCCCTCACTGACTAAGGCTTCGATTTAACGCTCTTAGACTTTGATCTGCTTCGTGCCTCTAATCTTACTGACCGATGGGATTTAGAGATCCCCTTCTTATTTGAGACACTCTTTCGATTTTTTTGAACAGACCGAGGCCTACCTCTGCTCCTTGACCTAGATGACCCATCAGAAGAATACCCTCCTACTTCTTCTGCTGAAGGACTCATCTGAGAGTTCTCTGGCCCAGCTCCGCCTGACTCTTCATTGAAGAGCTTGCGAGGAGTTACATGCTCTTGACCTCGGTTGTCAAGCTCTTTGATCATGGTTCTCAGTACATCGATGTTTTCCTTCATAAATGCTGAAGAGGGGCCTCCTTGAGCTTGTCCGGCGGGAGCAGAGGTTCCTCCTGGTCCCAAGTGCCCCGGTGTTTAAGTTTTCACCCTCTTCCAGTTAAGGACCCTTCGTATAACCATCCATTACTTAGAGATTGGTAGATTGGTATTTTGAGTCCCACGGATGGCGCCAATGTTCGAGCAAATTTCCGTAGATGCTCTTCAGCCCTGATCCTTAGGAGATCTTGCAGCTATTCCTTTATCTCTTAGGCTGAAAATAAGAAAGAACACCGTTAGCTCGTCCGGGTTTTGAATCCGAGACCAAACTCTGGCATGAGAGTATGCTTGGTATAAGTTTTAGTGAGAGAAACTAGAGAGAGAGTAAGGGGAAGTATGTATGTGTAACTTTCCCTCTTCATGTGTGTGAAGAGTTCATTATATACTACCTGGGCTTAGCTCCAAGACACGAGCATTGTGGAAGCTAAGTTGTCTTTTAGATGCAGCACGTCAGTCGCTGCATGTATCAAACTTTGTCTTGTATGTCTAAGTTGTCTTCTAGGGGCAGCGTGTAAGTCGTCGGCATGTATCAGACTTTGTTCTCTGGGTTAAAGTTGTCCTCATGCTCCAAGTGCTGGTTGTGGGCCAGACGTCTGTGATATTTGTACATCGTACGTCAGTCGTCAGTGTACTAGCTCCAATGGAGACAATGCTACTCCTTGCCTCATGAGGAGACTAGCTACTCCTAACTGGCTGCTCCTTGCCTCCTGGGGAGACTAGCTACTCCTAACTTGCCGCTTCTTGCCTCCTGATGGGACTAGCTATTCCTAACTGGTTGGTTCTTGCCTTCTGAGGAGACTAGCTATTCCTGACTGACTGGTCCTTGCCTTCTGGGGGGGACTAGCTATTCCTGACTGACTGGTCCTTGCCTTTTGAGGGGACTAGATATTCCTGACTAGCTGGTCCTTGCCTTCTGAGGGGACTAGCTATTCCTGACTGGTTGGTCCTTGCCTTCTGAGAGGACTAGCTATTAACTTACCTCCTGAGGAGCTACTACTCCTTAGTTATTGCCTCTGGACATAAGGTAACCTTCGTCACCCCAGCTATTCCAGTAGACCGTTCTAACGTGGAGTAGTTTTTCCTTAGAAATATTAGGAGTTAATAGTGATTGTCTCCTCCTACGCATCCAGAGGAGACCATACCTCATCATACTTTAAATACTTCACCTCGTCCAAAAAACACAAAACCACCTCAACCTTATTTCTCATGTTTCTTCTCATTCCTTTAACCTATATACTTGGAGCACCTACCTTTTCCTCATTCCTTCAACATATATACTCAAAGCACCTACCTCATTCTCATTCCTCCAACCTACATACCCGGAGCACTTACTTTCTTCTTATGTCTTCCTCTCATTTCTTATAACATCCTCTCAACTATCCAAGAAACACAAAATAACCTTCAACCTTTATTTCTCATGTCTTTTTCCTCATATCTTCAATCTATATACACGGAGCACCTACCTTCTTCTAATTCCTCCAACATATTTACCTTACATACTTACCTTCTTCGCATACCTCCGACCTATATGCCCGAACCATAATCCACATTATACCTTTTTGCTTCGACAAAAGGGAGAGAAGGAAGTGTAAATGAGTAACTTTTAAACTTTACTATGTGTTATAGTTTACATAGTTTGTCATCATCAAAAAGAAGAAGATTGTTAGTGCAAATATTATGATATTTAATCTATACGATCTCTTTATGTTTTGGTAATGACAAACATGTGACTTGTAATACGTAACGTAAAGTGCACAAGTTACTTGTAATCACAAAACATCAATGCATACATGCATCAACATCTCTCGACGTCTCAAGTATGCATCATGACGGACATTGGTTTACACCCGACGTAAATCACATAAGGTATGTACAAACAAGCATTAAACTTGTAGGATGATCAAAGAAATAAGTTTTTGTCTTAAACTTTACATTTTTATAAATGTAACAAAATAACTTTTTCAAAACTTAATTAGACAAATTATTTTTTTTTGAATTATAAAGAAATGTTTTTTGTTTGTAATTATTTCAAAATTAAAATCTGGTTCTTTTTCCCCTCAAAACATGTTACACTTTTACCCAAACAGAGTTTGTCATCACAAAAAGACAAAAACAGGAGCGTTTGTCGAGTGGGCGGTCCCTTAAATAGGCCGGCGGCCCCCTTAAATACCGGCGGCCCCCTAATATATCTGGTAACCGCCGTTTCCCTGAAAGGCCTTTTTTCCATCTCTAATAAAATAGTGGGCCACCTCTAAACTATTTTTATAACCCTTTTTGCACGATTTCTTCAGTTCTTTCTCTCTCTAGAATCTCACAAAAATCTCTCTAAATCTTTAACATTTAACTTGGTTAGATCTTGTTTAAATGTGATAAATCTTCTATCATTTTAGTCTTTCCTACGTACAAGAGAAGAACTTTCGGTCATCTTCAAGATCTAAAGTTATTAGTCTAGTTAGTCCATTTTTAGTAACATTTGCTTTACATAAGATCGAGTTCATGTCCTTCCCAATCTACATAGTAGTGTGAGTAGTGTGTAGATCCAAATGATGTATATATTTGGATGGGTTGATTGTGTGTTGGTTAGTATTTTAGGCCACAAAATACATTAGTGAAGTGGTAGATTGGTTATAGCTAAGATTAGGACTCGGCATCTAGCTTAGTGTCGGAAAATATTATAAGCGACGCGGTTTATGTGTTTAGGCCATAAAACACAAGGTTTGTTATGTTGGCCATAAAACATAACGGGTTTGGTTGTACCCGAAGAAGGACTCGACATCTAGCTTATTGTCGAAAAATAATGTAAGCAACGTTATAAGGTTTTCTCCGCCGAAAGGGAGCAAGAGTTAGATACTCGGGGAGTGGAGTAAGGCGAAGAGGAGCTTTGTGACCGAACCACTATAAATCACCGTGTCCGATTTGCATTTTGTTTTACCTTTCTCTTTACTTATGTCTCTACATTTATCGTCTTACCTTTACACTTGCATTGCACTTATGATTGTGTGAATTTTTGTGTTAGTCATGGTTGTGTAGCTCTTTGTAGTAGACATTGTGAGTATGGATATATTGGTAGAATATGCACTAGTTATTGTAAATCTATTATCGACACTTCTCATATTGCGTCAAACTTGATTGGTGATTTAATACAAAAGATTTAGTCCGAAAACCTCTTCTAGAGGCGGTCCTATAAATCAGGCGGCCTCTGATGTATTAGGCAGCCCCCATATATCTATGAAAACGTGCGAAAACAAAAGAAAATGTGCGAAAACAGACGAAAACGTGCGAACGCTGGCCGAAACGCGCGAAAGCTGGCGAAAACGAGCGAAGGCTGGCGAAAACGCGCGGAGGCTGGCGAAAACGCGCGGAGGCTGGCGGAAACGCGCTGAGGCTGGCGGAAACGCGCGGAGGCTGGGCGAAACACGCGGACGCTGGCCGAAACGCGCGGACGCTGGCCGAAACGCGCGGATGCTGGCCAAAAAGCGCGAACGTTGGTGAAAACGCACGAAAGCTGACGAAAACGCGCGAAAGCCGGCGAAAACGCGCGAATAGCGGCGAAAACGCGCGAAACGCGCAAAATTTATCGAAAACGCGGGAAAGCTGACAAAAAACACGCGAAAGCTGACCAAAACGCACGAAAGTCGACGAAAACGCGCAAATTTCCAAAAACGTAAGAAAATGTCCAAAAACGGACGAAAACGTGTAAAAACGTGTGAAAATGAAAGAAAACGTGCGAAAGCGGACGAAAACAGAAGAAAAAGTGTGAAAACGCTCCGAACCCTTCATCCCCCCCTATTCTCCCCCTGCAGAATCCGCCCCTAGGGTCTACCCCCCGAAATCCCAAGATTCAGCACAGAAGAACCGTAGAGACTAACTTCAAAAACAATGACCTAAAACGTCGGCGAAAGCTGACGAAACATGTAAACAAAACCGTAAAAAAAACGAATAAAACGAAAAAAAACGTAAAAATGGTAATAACGTTAAATAAAAACAAAAATAACAGACACTAAAATTACATTAATTGCAATTAATGGTCAAAATTAGCCAACACTACAAATAAAAGGTAGGTGAGTGTTAAGTGACAGAAATAATAGACATTATAACACACATTTTGCAACCCTCCATTTTTTTCCTTAAATCAAATACAAAGTGCTAATTCCACACTACTTGACCCATTCCAGGTATCACTCAAGATATACCGCAATCCATACCTAGCGCCACACGAAAGGCACCAAAGACACATCCACAAATACCTCTACCTACCAAAAACTAACCCCTAATCCCACAAAAACCAAAACCCCACGGCTCGCTACCCCGACCCCCCACACTTCAAACAACATATCTAATAACAATACTTTTATTCGTTTGAATGCAACAGTTGGCCGAAACACATATCGAAGACAAATGAAGCGAACGCGCACTTTTTTTTCTTTTACTTTCTATTCATAGCTCCGACACTATGTAAAAATCATAGGAAATATTATAAATACATTAATCAAATCAAAGAATAACTGAAATTACATAACATTAAATAGGAACTAAACCGGCCTAAACCTTAAATGCTAAATGAGACTAAACCTAACGGGCTTGCGGGCCTTTATTATCTAATAGTCTTAAGTTCAATTCCTATGTCAACCTCGTGAAAAATGAACGCTTTACCTCGTTTGAGTATGTCAAAATCTCGTCAATTAGTCGCTCAAAGGATCGACAACCATGATCATCTAGAAACAAGTATGCTTGCTTCTTTGAGTTAACCAAATGTGAATAAGCGATTTGGTATCTTCCATGTGAATAAGCTGATTTGGTATCTTCCATCCTGTCAATAAGTTTGGTTATAAAAAACTATCAATTAGCGGGAACTCCGGCCCATTTCCATTTTTTTTACCCCCACCGTTTTTATCCGGCCCATTATATCAAAACAATAAGTTTGGTTAAAAAACAACAAATAACCAAGTAGATGACAAGTTGTGCGAACAACAACATTGAAACACAACTATCTCTTACGTTGAATGAGCCTAAATCACTCAGAATCTCATTCAAATCTTCAGCCAAAGATCGGAGACAATAATGCATTCGAAAAAAGAAGTGTTATGTATATTCTACCACATCATCACAAAGACACAAACCTAGCAACGGGTAGATCGAGTCGATATCAATCCCCAGAATTCACCATAACACCAAAAACCCTCTCCATGGTTAACACCACATTTCTGGTGTTATGGTGACCTCACTTTTTATTTTATTTTTTCATTTATTAAAAAAACAAATTATTAAATTCAAATTCAAATTTCATTAATTATAAAAAAACATTACAAACTACATTAAATAAAAACAAATACATAAAGTTAACTAAAAGAAGTAGTTAAATAAAATACAATAACAATTTAAAAATTAAAATATTTTGCCCGGGTCTTGTTTTTTAACTCCTCGATCTTTGCCGCGTCCGCCGGACTCATCCCGGTAGTGTCGATAGTAAGTATCTTCAACTCTTCGTTTGTTTTTTGAATTTCGCAAACTTCGAGTCTTGCCGTTATCTCGCGCTCCATTTGCTCTTTCTTGGCTTCACGGTCTAAAAATATTTGTTGTTGCATCAATTTTGTAAATTGCTCTTTTTGTGAACCGAGAGTGGCGGATGAGCTTGTAGAACGTTGAGCTTTGGACTTTCGTGGAGCCCCAGATGGACGCGGGATAACATTGTCTCCAAAAAATTCGAGATCTTCTCCGGTTACCCGTCCTCGGGTTCTTCTTGCTTGGGTAGACTCGGGATATGGGGATTGTTGGAATGGTTGAGATTGTTGGGATTGTTGGAATTGTTGAGAACTTTGCGTTTGTGATAACCATAAAATGAATTGCTCGGGAGTAAAATTGACGAATGGGTTTTGGTTTGGGATTTGTAAGTTGGCGAGCGATGGAATTGGATTGATATTTGAGGTGATGGAGTTTGCGGATGAGGGAGTGTTTGGATTAGATGAAGACGAAGATTTGGGTAATTGCGTATTTGGTATTCGATTTTGTAGGTCGTTGAAGTAGTTGTTTATCCATTGGTTGGGATTCATTGTAAAGAAGTTTACAAAAATATGGAGGTGAAGATGTAAGTGTTGTATAAAAATTAGAAGTTTATATAGTATTTAGAGGGTAAAAATTTTTAAAAAAATAGGATAAAAACAAGAAAAAAAGGGCTAGAAATGGGATATATCCGTTATAAAACGGTAAGATTTAAAAAAAATAAAAAAAATAAAATTTATTTTATGTGTCTCGCGTCGTCGTGTGGCGTTTTCCCGGACCATTTGGGCTGGCTACTGCGGCTTGAGGCACGAAAACGCGAGGAAGGGTATGGTTGTGGCATTTTCATGTGGCGTTTTCGGGGAAAACGCTACCCACGACCCACTGTTCCCTTGGCTCTTAGTCTCTTGGAACACTTTTTCTTTGCTGGTCCGTATGATCGTGTAAAACATAGATATATTTAACACGAGATCGGAATAAGATACTAATAACACGATTTGTATTTTTCAACGTTTAACTATTTATTGATATAAATCAAAGAATTATACTCGGTTGTTGGCGGAACAACAATCGGGACTGAATGACAAATAAACTCTTTTAATATGATGTTCCTATCAACTATAACACATTTGTATTATTTTGTGTTTGTTTAGGAAAATGCATACCAAATGCTATCGCACACTTAGCCTCATACTTCACGCGTTTACTTTGTGCGACAATTGGATATGGTAGCACACTTAGCCTCATACTTCACATGTTTACGTCGTGCCGCATCGATCACCGCACGACCAAGAAAAAAATCAATCATCCCAGTTTACGTTAAAGGCGAAGACCCAGTCAGATACACACACACATCAAAAGGAGTGGGGGCCTAGATAATGTCTCGGTTTCCCACTAATTTTTTGTAAATCCCTTAAATTCTTAATAAAGTAATTTATAAAAAAAATAATAATAATAATAAAATACAAATTTTTAAAAGTAAAAAATATATAAAAATAAAATAAGTAAATTACAAATAAATATAATAAAAATAAATAAATAATATAATAATAATAAAAATAATAATAAAAGTATTAATAAGGGATGATTAGTGCCAATAGTATCGACTAGGGATGATTAGTGCCACAAACTACAAACCACATGGATGATTTTTGCAGTTTACTCTAATAATAATTATAATATTAGGTTTTTTTAGTAAACTGCAAAAATCATCCCTGGGGTTTAAACATATTTTGAAAGAAATCATTCCTCTGGTTTAAATGACATAATTACCCTCCATAATTAGTGGTGATGAATGTATTCTGCCGAAAATTTCATTACTCAATGATGATTAGTGCCAATAGTATCGGCTAAAGATGATTAGTGCAAAAAGCTACAGACTACAGGGATGATATTTGCGGTTTACTGAAAATACTTATCTACATTCAACAAATAACAAAGTTGTTCTGAAGTTTAAACTAAACTCTTCACAGTTCGCACCAAGGCAATGTTTTGAAAACCGGGTTTTGAATCAACTCGGTCGAGTCACCAGGTTACCGGTTCAACCAGTTGGACCGCCGGGTCAACCCGGTTTTCCAAAAATATATATATATATTTTCAATAATTAGAAAGAAAGTATGTATATAAATCATGAAATATTCCATATATTAAGCCTAAAGACTATTTATTAACAAATATAACATGTAAAATTAAAATTACGTCGCAAATATATACAATTAACATGTTTTATTTATAAAAAAATACGAAAAAACCGAAACCCGGCCGGGTCTCTTGACCCGGGTCACTCAAAACCCGGCGGGTCAAACCGGGTTTCGAAAATATGAAACCCGGTTTAATTTGACCCGTTTTTAAACACTTTTTAATAACTTTAGTCTTAAACCTTTGATTTCCAACTTTCAATTTAGCATAAGTATCAGCAGAACCATTTTGATCCATTACAAGTATATTTCTAGCTTCGATCACACGTACTTATAGCTTCATTTCAAATCACAAAAACCCAACTTTTTTATAAAAAATTCAAATCAAGATTTGTAACCACATTGTAGTCAAACTTGAAGAAAAAAAATTGATCTAAATCTGAAAACTACACCAAAATAAAAAATAAAAAAAGGGTTTTGTTGAGCTTTCAAAAGGGTATCTGAATCAAGAATTAGAACCCATAAAATAGATTTAATTTTGAAAGGAGGATCTCATATAATTTGAGTGATGGAAAGACCGTGTTTTTGAGAATTAGTTATATGAGAAACTATGAGGTGGAAGCAAAAATGGCTATAGCACAATGCTATAAAACCGTCGACACCTTGTGCTCTAACGCTGCGTTTTCGAGTTTTAAACCACAAGAAAAGAAAGTAAAAGAAAAGAAAGGTAAAAGAAAGAAACGTTTAAGTAGTTAATAAAAATATTTGTGTTTTTGAGTTGAAGGAAAAGAAAGGAAAAAAAGTTGATTCAATTACAATTATGCCTATGTTTGAGAGGTTTCAAGTTAAAAAAACAAGGACAATTATGTCTTTTGACATGTAAAATATTACTTTCCTTCCATTTTCTCCTATTTTTGGGTGGAAAGTTTTAGCCAACAATTTCCTTTCATTTCCATTAAATATTTAAACGTATACGTATATATATAAATTTTTATTTTGGTCAATCGGGTCGACTCGAACTCGAGTTAGTCAAAAACATTTTTAACCCGTGACCCTATTTAATATTTGGTGACTCAGGTTGGACCATCAGTATAAAACCTCAAATAAAAATTCTAGAACCCGTGGAAAGCGATTCGAAATAAGTTCAAAAAATCAAAACAAATACAAAAATTGTGCATTTCTCGGTTTTTTAAGTCTTGATGTTACCCAAACAGTTAGCATCAATATAAATTCTTCACTGATTTCTATTCTCTGAATTCTATTCTCTACTTCATTTTTAATCTCTGAAATTCTCTCTACCAAACGTGCCCTAAGGGTTGGGAGAAAGCCCAGAAAAGAAAAAAGACAAAGAAAAAAAAGACTCGAAATGACTAAAATGCCCTCATGTGAAAGTCACGTGAGGGGTTTAACTGACGTTAGTCAAAGGGACCAACGGAGAAGGAGAATGGAGACGTTGGGGGAGATCTGATGAGTATATTTTGAAATTGGGATGAAACATGTATTTACGGTACAACCTTAGGGACGAATGGTATATTTTGCTCATATTTGGCGTAGAATTAAAAAAATTACTGCAAATTAGATACTCAACTATGGCAATATCCATTTTTATCATAGATCCCAAGACTCCATCTCAACTATTCATTTTTTCATCAAATTAAATAAAACTCAGTTTTCACTTTTTTTAAAAAATTAAATCTCTCACAAACCGTTAATCGTTATATAAAATAAAACATACCATTGCAACGAGAATTAAATCATCTTTCTAACGAGAGACACTTTGATATACTTTCGACGATTTTTTTTTAATTTTATCTTTTAGTCACGTCTAGAAAGATCACATGTGATTCTGGAAAATCACATGTGATTTGTATTTTACAAAATTGTGAAATAACATGTGATTTTGTGAAATCACATGTGATTTTGTAAAATCACATGTGATTTTATAATACAAATCACATGTGGTTTTATAATACAAATCACATGTGGTTTTCTTCAGACGTGACTAAAAAAAATCAAAAAAAAAAGTTCGTCGAAAGTATATCAAAGTGCCCCTCGTTAGAAAGATGATTTAATTCTCGTCGCGGTGGTGTATTTTTTGTCGTTTAACGATTTACCGTTTGCAAGATATTTTAATTTTAAAAAAGAGGTGAAAAGTGAGTTTTTTTAATTTAATAAAAAATAGATGGCTATGATTGGTCCATTTGATCTTTGATAAATATTGAATCTTGATTGATCTCAACTCACTCAACTATAGAAAATTACTGTAGTACAAGAAATAAACACTCAATAAAAGTATAGTGATCTAAAATTGGGAAAAGAGTTAAAGTATGGTGATCACGCTTCACTATTGCTGAGGTGAAAAGTATATAAGTGGGCCTATGATTTGGAGGTAAAATGATAATAAAGTTTTTATACAATTTAACTAATTTGTGTTGGTGAACTTGATGTATCATGTTTGACTCCACTTTTAAGAGGATTCTAATCCATCAATAAGTTAGCGATTAAAATTGGAAGGAAAAAGAGTTCCTAAAGGCTCGCGCCGCCCAAGCCTGCCCCCATCCACGCACGGCGCATCACTCCCTACGCACGGATGAATAGAGAGATAGATTTTCACAATGTCTTCAATTTTTATTCACACACAAAAAGAAACAAAAGCAAACACCATCAAATAAACTTCAAGCACGATCCACACAATCATCAGTCAAACAGTATATAGCAATCAAATACGTACATATTACCAGTTTACCATGACCTTCCAACTGTGAAACCTTCTACTTTGGCTCAGAACTCCCTATCAGGGAAGAGATGAGGTGCAAACCATTGACCATATGAACAAACCTGCAGTGGCCCACGAGGTTATGATACGGACCCACACTGAGGGCCAGCCAACATCGACCAACCTGCCACTCTCCCCGACTGAAGTTGACCATCCTGTGAGAAGCACTGCGGAGTACATGCTGGCAAGGGAGAAGAAGATGTGGAAGGAGTATGAATATGAAACAGGTTTGTTGTTTTCTCTCTCTTCATGCTCGTCTCTTTTGTCCAATGGAAGCAATGGTTTCTCGCCACCTGAAGCATGGATAAATGTCAAGTCTTCCATGTTTCGAAGTTAATTTTTGGAATAAATGACTTAAAAAGGTTTTATGCATTAAAAAACAAACATTTATTATAAGATTAAATATTTCACCTGCACTAGAGATAACAGATGCAAGTCCACTGTAGCAAAGATACATGCAGTACAGAGAGATAACAGATGCTGGCAAAATGCTGCCACTTACCCACTACGAATCAACAAAATTTGTAAGATGATGGAAGAGTATATAATATCCAGATTCCAGAGGTAGCAAAATGAATAGGTTGTCACTATGGGTAATTATTGCCGCAGCCCAGGTTGGGTTGATATGTAACACTTTTTGCCCAAAAACTTATATTTAATTTTTAAAAGTAAATTAGCATGTAATATTGATTACGGAATCTATAGTTTTACAATATTTAAGATTTTATGTATTATAAAAAATATAGCCAAATTATGATCATCAAAGTTACATCTAACTTGCCAGTTTCCAAATGCATTACATAATAAATTAAAAAAGAAAGTATGATTTTCGCCAGTGGTCAGAATGGGTTTAGAAACTTACTGTAGGATGCAGTGTGATGATAGCAAACACGAAGACGAGGATGAGGGTCATCACGATAAAGAACGTATTGAGACCACAGTCTTCTCCAGATGGGGTAAACAAATAGAACAATACTCCAGAGAAGAAGAATGTTGCCAAATAACACACAAGTGAAACAACGAGCAAGGCTGCATACCTGCACAAATGAAATTAGGAACATTACTTTTGTTTATCTTTGGTGTGAGTGCGTAAGCAGAAGTGGCAAGATGAGTGGATACGGCAACGGTAAAAACGGGCTTTTGACTCAGACAGCTGAGTAACAAGTTAGGGTGTATTGTAGTGAATGGAATATAATAAGAACGAACCAGAACTTGCTCATCGGTATTAACCCATTTGTCATTCCAACTGTGACAAAGACAGGCAAGAGCACACTTTGAAACAAGGAGAAATAGCCCTGAGATCGATTTTCGATGTACTTCATCATTCAAAACACAGCCGATATGAAGTATTTGAACTTTGAACAATGAACTATTCATACATACCGAAAGCAAATATAGATTATGCCTGCTAAGATACTCAGAAAATATGTAAAACATCAGCCACTACGAGGCCAGTGGTTGGAAATTTCAATAGATCCTTCATTGTTATATACCCAGAAAGTGGTCCTCTATATACTACAGTATTATTTATTTAGGATAAAGCCAAAAATATTTTAAGAGAATGCACCTGAACTTGTAATATATAAGACATACCAGCCAGAGGGCCAAGTACCAAAAGAAACCCGATCCCAAATTGTAGAACACAAAAAAGTCACTAAGCATCTATAAAATATACAAAGAAATAAGCAAACATTAAGCTCCTTGCAAACAGGGTACTTAAGGTCAAATGTACAAAATGCGGTACATGCTGGAAAAAGTTTATAAGAACACTTGTATTACAGTGACCAAACAGAGTCAGTTCGGGTTGGGATGGATGTGCCTTGCTATCGGCATCTTGTCATCTTCTTGAAATTTTAAAGACAAGAAACTAAATGAGTCTTAATATGATTAAAACTACACTGCAGAAAAACGAACGTAAATTTTTGTATAAAACATGGAGATTAAAGAAAAAGGTTTATGAATTCTTGAAAATAATTCGACCTTCATGTTACATCCATAGTGAGTTTGTTTCTACTACAAGTCATGTGCCTAAAAAAGTCCAAATCTTGTGACCCTTCATAATTCAATCAAAGTAACTGAACTCGACCGGGTAGCCCCTGTTATAAAGTTTAATTTTCTAGATCCTGTAAAATGATAAGACTTACCATAAAAGCTGATGACTTCGTTTGGGAGGAAAAACAAGAAGTTCCCTAAGGTAACTCGCAAAACAGCATCAGTCTCAAACCATTCCCTATTGGGTGTTTCATAAAAATGATTAATCCCTGCATCAATAAAAATACAAAAAATTAGCTGCCCATATAACACAAAGGTTTTTATTTACACCCACACTTTTCATGACAAAATTGCAACAAGGACAAAATAATGCTGATTTTTTTCAGTCGATTCCCATTTGACTTAGAAGTAGCACTTCTTGACCCGCATACTTATAAATCCAAAGATTTTAAAAATATGTTTTAATTGTAAAAGTCACATATGACATAAAAAACAGATAAAGAGAAACGGACCAAATGGGTCTAAAGTCACCAAATTGTATTCTTAATACATACAAGCCGTCTTAATTGCTCTATGTAAAAATTTAGATTGATCATATATAAGAATATGAATAAATAGACAAACAGAACTTCGGAACTGACCCAGCATATATCGACCAGTGACCAAGAATTACCCATTTTGACCTGTTACCAAACCAGGGGACCTGTCCCGTTCGCCACCTCTGTGTATATAAAAAATCTTAATATATTACTAGTTGTAGCATTCGGTATGCTTCTGATATGTATCCCTATTGTATTAGTTATACACCTAGCTAGGTTTGAACCCCACCTTTTGTGACGAAACCAACCACTAGGCCATTTGGCGGTGGTTAATGGTGTTACTTGGTTATATCATGCATATTAAACTTGGCCAAGTCTTTTGAAAATAGAAACTAGTTACTTGTTCTTGCATCTGTATGTATGCTAATGTTTGTTTGTAATACATCACCACAATTGCTTGTTTGTTGCTTATTTTACTAACACACTCACCTATTTAGTTTACAAGGCATCTGTTGTCGCATATGCAACTATTTCTCCTTAATGTTGTTAGTCAATTATCATGCCTGCTCTAGTTAGCTTTTACTGACTTTGTGTCGTTTTTAGCTTTTCAGATTGAGCGTATATATGTGTATCAACAGCCTGCTGATACGATCCTGGATTATAATTATTAATTATTATTTATTTAGTTTATTTAGTTTCCTTTTATGGCATTATCTTATCTTAAGGACCAAGTTAAGTCTAGGCATCTTTTATTATAAATAGGGCATTAGTATTGTAATCTTATTATGTTGAATGATAAAGAATATTTATTTGCTAATCAATTGGGGAGTCGGTTTATCTCACTAATATAAACCATTGGGGGGTTGGTTTATCTCATCAAAATAGACCATTTATCTTGTTTATTTGTTCTTTTATCTCTTTAATCGATCCGGTTCGTATCAATTGGTATCAGAGCTGTTTCGATTCTAGGGTTTAAAAAAAAGAAGTCTACTGTTTATCGTTGGTAACACTGAAATCACATATAGAAATAGGCCAATACACAGAAAGATAAACGTCCATTACACAAACTCTGATACAGACAAACGACACCAGCACACACGAAACACTACAAAACATGAACATACGAATGATACGATCCTGGAATATTAATTATGGAATAGATATGAAATAAGTATTAATTGATAAGAACCTATTTAATAGTTTCTTATTAATATTTACTAGTTTCCTTTATTATATTTTCTTGGTCAACTATTTAGTAGTTTTCTTTATTATGTAATCTTAGTCAACAAGATAAGTCTATTATAAATAGACCATTAGGATTGTAATTGTTATTATGTTGAATGATAAAGAATATTGATTTGTTAATCAATTGGGGAGTCGGTTTATCTCACTAATATAAACCATTGGGGGGTTGGTTTATCTCATCAAAATAGACCATTTATCTTGTTTATTTTTTCTTTTATCTCTTTAATCGATTTGGTTTCTTATCAATTGGTATTAGAGCTGTTTCGATTCTAGGGTTTTAAAAAAAAATAAAAAAATTCACTGTTACTGTTCATCGGCTACTGTTCATCAGAACACTATTCATCCGAAACATTATTCACCTCCAGAAATTGTCCTTCTCGAGAAGGAATGGAAGGGAAGAGCTTTGAAGAAGGGTTAGCTGAGATCACAGAGACGCTGAAACGGCTACAATCCACGTTGTTGTTTCACCAAACTAAACTGAAGGAATCTTTTAGACAGGCGCGTCAAGATTTCTCATTGGCGCGTCGAGATATCTCACTGGCGACTGAAAAGCTTCACAGATCGATAAAAGCAGCAATAAAGGAAGAGGTTGATCACGAGGAACAATTCGATTTTTTGGGAGTCCAATTAAATCAACGGATTCCTAACAGGACGGTCAAGGCGAGGAAGGTCAAGGCAAGGTTGTTCTGGAGAAAGTTTATTGTTACAATTGATCGAACCAGAAGACCTAAAAGTATCCAATCTGTAGTAATGCTTAGGCTGGGACACCATCATCCAAGTGTTGCACGTGGGAACATCCGTGTTCTTGGGCTGAATGTACAAAGGGTCAGGCAACATCCTCCTCGACTTGTTTATCAAGTTTGCTATTGGCCGATTTTACACTACAAGGGAAATCAAAGACAAATTTGGGATCCCGGAATCACGTGGCTCAAGATTTCAAAGGAGCACCTTGAGGACAAGGTGTTTTTGCGGGGCGGAGTAATGATACGATCCTGGATTATAATTATTAATTATTATTTATTTAGTTTATTTAGTTTCCTTTTATGGCATATATTGATAAGAACCTATTTAATAGTTTCCATATCAATATTTACTAGTTTCCTTTATTATATAATCTTGGTCAACTATTTAGTAGTTTCCTTTGTTATGTAATCTTAGTCGACAAGATAAGTCTATTATAAATAGGCCATTAGGATTGTATTCTTATTATGTTGAATGATAAAGAATATTGATTTGCTAATCAATTGGGGAGTCGGTTTATCTCACTAATATAAACCATTGGGGGGTTGGTTTATCTCATCAAAATAGACCATTTATCTTGTTTATTTGTTCTTTTATCTCTTTAATCGATTCGGTTCGTATCAATTGGTATCAGAGCTGTTTCGATTCTAGGGTTTAAAAAAAGAAGTTTACTGTTTATTGTTGGTAACACTGTTCACAGCCGGATCTATTGTTCATTGGCGAAAGTACTGTTGACTGCCAAAAAGAAAAAATATAAATCCAGATTCCTTGCTTGAACAAGAATGAATAAGGTCGCAAATAATCAAACGTTTGAGGAACTACTCAAAGCTATTAAAGAAGTGACTCTTATGGTGAGAAACTTGTCCGCCACGGTTGATGGATCGCTACAGGTAATGAAGGAACCAGTCACAGAAGCACCCTGCTACGATGATTTGGGACGTTTGTACTCTACTAAGTCCGGTGTTGCTCGTGAGAAAAAGAAGGTTGTGGAGGAAACTACTTTCCATGAGTCAAACAAGTTGGACCTTGGATTGGGTTCAGGAGCATATGGTGAAGATGCTAATTATCATGAGTTTATGGATGATTCTGTCATGGAGGAAATATATATTGCGAGTCCAGTCATGCTGGTGGCAGAAGACTTAGGGCAGAAACGTATCCATGACTCCAGTGAGACTGCTATGGTGCTGGGATCACAAGGGAAATCGAATGAGATAGGGTACTTCAATGGACCAATAGTTCAAAACATATCTGATAATAGGGAAAAATCAGAAAAGATAGTGACGGATGAACATATAAGAGGTATGAAGCTGGTGGAATTTTTAGAAGACAAAACAGATTGTAAACAACCGGGCTTGTCAAATTCAATTAAATGGGCGACGATAGGTTGCCGACATCAGTCGCAAGTTGCTGGTTGGGGGCTGAAAGCAGACCAGATTCTGAAATATCCTAAGCCTTTTATTGAAGGGTTTCGTCTGTCTTTACAATGTCTTCTTCCAAGAAGAACATGGGATCCTGGAATCACGTGGCTCAAGATTTTAAAGGAACACCTTGAGGACAAGGTGTTTTTGGCGGCGGGAGTATTGATAAGATCCTGCATTAATATAATTTATCATAATTATATTATTAATTAATTAGTATATTTAGTTTCCTTTATTATATTTTCTTAGTCAACAAGTTAAGTCTAGGGGTCTTTTATTATAAATAGGGCATTAGGGTTGTAATTCTTATTATGTTGAATGATAAAGAATATTGATTTGCTAATCAATTGGGGAGTCGGTTTATCTCACTAATATAAACCATTGGGGGGTTGGTTTATCTCATCAAAATAGACCATTTATCTTGTTTATTTGTTCTTTTATCTCTTTAATCGATTCGGTTCGTATCATAGTCTCAGTTTGCTGTGTTTCCCTAATTATTGATATTTATGTTCATTGCAGGAGTCTGTAGTATACTTGCAAATGGACAGTTTGAAAGTAAGAGGAATTCCTCATTCAGTGATTGCTCCTCTAGCAGTTAGTGGTAAGTACCTCTATCAACAAGTCCAGTATTATTGTGAATTGAATCAGTTTGCCTTCTGCTCAATTTGTAACTGTTTATTACACTTTAATCTATTGCCGTATGTTGCTCTTCATGTTGTAGCTAAAAGTTTGAAATTGAAGTTTTTCGAGGTACTCCTTCACATACAGGAGAATTATTTCAAGTACGATTTAAAACAGTTTTTACCAAAACAATCTCTCATATTCTTAATATTATGTCAGGTACCAACCGTCTGGAAATTCTTTGGTAATTTGATAGATGTTGGTCTTTGCTCAGTTTGTGGTGAAGAGAGTTTCGAGACTGTAGGACTGGTAAAGTATTTCCTTCTATATTTTACCAGATAAGAAAGGGAAAAGAACTATTGCTTTTCTTGTTAGTTTATCGTTAGTGAGGCACTCCCATCCGACAAATTGCTACTAGTAGAGATTTTGAAGGAACAAGGTCAAGTGGTCACATTTTTTGGCCAAAGAACAGATGAAGCTTCATTGCTAAGGGCAGCAGATGTAGGAATAGCCATTAGGGAATGGAGCTCTAAGAGGGCAAGAGAGAGTTGTGATATCTTTGTACCCGATGGGAGTTTTCCTGACTTGATCATCATGGTTGATTCTGGAAAATGCATCCACGACAATATTCAAAGTTTCTTCCTGCTTGTTCTAATCACAACCATTAGCCGCACGCTTATAAGCTTTTATGAGACAGTACTTTTTGGTGATGTTTCTTTAGCAACACTTCAGTTTGTATGGGTGAAACTAAACTTGGCTGTTTTTGGTGGTTTTGCTTTACTAACAAAGCCATCAACAGATAAACATGCAAGCTTGCTTCCACTTAGCTGTAGGAAATCACTTATAACTGCAGAAATGATAAGAAACATAGTGTTACAGGTTTTCTATCAGGCTATATGTTCATTAGCTATTGAGCTTAAAGGGTCTGCACTCGTGGGCAGTGGCGGACCCAGGATTTTAAACCACGTGTGGCATGATTTTTGACTCGTTTTTCTTTTCCCGAATCATTCTTAGCTTTAGTTGTTCATATACTTGGGTAAAACTAATTGTTTTGTGCAGCATTGCGCATTCAGGTTATTTGGGTTTAATATTCATGTGTACGTCAATAATTGATATACAGTAATCAAAAGGATTAAACTAAAACTTTGTATATAAGTAGGGACATAACAAAAAATACTTTTAGGTTCTCCCACGTGTAGTCACCATTCACCAAGCATTTTTTTATACTTTTGGGTCATCTTCCTCATTAGATACATAACTGATAACTCCATTAAAGACAAACCCAGTTTTCATTCACCTAAATACGACTTCATTAGCTAATAAAATGTATTTTCTCCACTATATGCATTTCTATCTCCTAAGTGTAGCACTTTCAAAAAGCTAGCATTTTTCAAACAACCGTTACAGTTCGTCGGCTAAAACCATGTGTGGCACGTGCCACAGGTAGCCAACACTTAGGTCCGCCCCTGCTCGTGGGTACAGATCAGAACATGAAAACAGCGGTGTCTAATATCTTGATTTTTTGTCATTTCTTTAATCAACTCAATGTCAGGGAGTTACATAACAAGAACCTTCTCAGAGGTATTCATCGCCATATAGAGTATGGGGTTGCAGTCATCACTTTTATAGTTTTTCATGTCTTTTTCACCATAGTTCAACTTATCCTTG